>CAESWR010000016.1:1860335-1881784 GCA_903171835.1 Mullus surmuletus | reverse complement strand
AAAAAAAAAACAGAAACAAAAAAACATGTTTAAAGTAAGACCTACATACAATGAGCTTCACTACAAGGTGTTTTAAAACCTTTTAGGATGTCAGTGGCGTGTGTGTGCGTGTGAGTGTGTATGTGTGTGTGTCTTTTAAGAAAGGTCCATAATGTGTCCAGGAAAGCTTTAGAGTCAGGAGCATGTAACGTCGGGTTGGGGGTGGGGGGGTGGGGTGGGGTGAGGGGAGAGGGGAGGGGAGGGGAGGGGGGGGTGGTCTGGCCCACTCTCTACAGTCGTGACTTCGCCCTCTGTCGTCTTCTCTTTACCTGCAAGACAAAAAGGAGACGGGACGCAGATGTTAACATGGCTCCGCCCACTCTGGTCTGCATCTCTGCTCAGAGGTTTCCACCACCAAGGGGAGTTTTCCGTCGCCAACTGCTTTGCTGCATCTCTAAATAAACCCTTCAAAAAAAGTTCGGGACCGTTATATCAGTCAACCAATTAGTATTATTAAAGGGGCAAAATCCTTGAGGGATTTTGGCACATTTTTGGGGGGTGTTACCCACACGTTTAGCTGTGTTGCTCATTCCACAAATGCACAATCCTTAGAAGTTGTACCTCGATGTAAAGGTGACTAATGAGGCTTTCCAACGGTATAAAATACAACGTCAATTGGTTTTATTAAAGGGGAGAAATGATTGATTGGAATTACGCTACCGAACTTTTTTTTGAGGAGTTTGTAAACCTTGCTCGACGTCAAAGTGCACCGAAATACATAATAAACTGAGAAATGCGAGTAGTGGTGTCGCTTTTAAGAAGGCTTTTCTCTCCGAATGGACTCTTATGGATGCAGAGCCGTTTGAGGAACTCTAGCGCCCCGTTAAGCTGCGCATTGTTTCTTGCGGCCACACAGTTTGAAATACTACAGCCGCTGGCGCTTACAACACTCAGCTTCCTCCTGTGGTTGCGGCGCAGGGCCGGGGGGTTGGGGGTGGGGGTGGGGGGTCATCGACTAAAAGCAACTCACTGCCAGTCGGCCCTGCTGGCTACTGACGAGCTCTTCCTGGCTGCCGGAGGCGTCTCCCCTCTATGAGGACTTGGCGTCTCCCTCGCTACATGTCTGTGGCTGTCGGCTCGGCTGCGAGGGGGGGGGCTCTGTCTGCGTCTCTGCTGTGGCAGGCGTCCTCTGGGCTGGACTCGGGCTCCTGCTCGGTGTCGCCCTCGCTGCCCAGAGGAGACGCCGCGCTCCCTAAAGCTCTCCCTGCTGCTCTGCACGCCCTCCTCTTTCTGACTCTCTCCTCGTCCCTGCTCACACCTCCACACCTGCTGAGAGAAGGAACCCGAGAAGCGATGCTCCTCCTGCAGCCACGACTCTCTGCTGGCTTTAGGCCTGTCATGATGAGAACATCTTACTGGGCGATATATTAATAACTAATAACATACATAACTAATGTAATGATAATATGGAATAATAATCAGGGCTGGGTAAAAAATCGATACCAGTACCGATACCAATACCAGTTGAGCGCTTCATTTGATACTTTTTGTTACTCCATTCAATATTACTCATACGAATAGAAAGCAATTAGTTGTGCAAATGTCACCACTCCTCCACATTCAAAAGATTTCTACACAAATACATTGTCAAAGTGCTCAAATTACGCTCACTGTGATTGGCTGCAAGTAAAACCATGGAAACAATTTTTCTCTTCTAGATCTGGGTACAAAAACAACCATCTGCAGGGCCCGGTACCGTTTTGATACTACTTGGTACTGGGTTGTTTCGGTCGATACTTTTCAGGTATCGGGTACCGATACCCAGCCCTAATAACAATGCAAGTAGACCCTTTAAAAAGCAATAAACTTTCATTTCTCAAGAGTATTTAACATTGTAATTGGAATGTCAAGAGGCTCAATGTGTGTCTCCCCAACGATACAAAGATAGTGGATGACTGACAGGAGGGTTCACTCCATTCATTCCGCTATGGAACCAACGCGCCCAGGTGCTGAGACCGAAGCACAGAGTGAACCCTCTTGACATCGAGGCTGTTTTGGTAGCGTGAGACGAAGAAATCAAACACACGTACATGGCGATATATTGAGGATGGCAAAATTATCGGGTTCCTTGTCATTTATCGTGCGATTAATTGATTTATTGTGAATGGCCTAGATGGCGTTCAACTCGGCCGGCTGACTCCCACCTCTCCGAGACGTCCCTCCGGCTCGTCCCCGCGCTCTTACCTCTGCAGGTCAATCTGTTTTTTTGTCCCTTCGTCACTCTGCTGCTGCTGTTTTGACATTTTGATGTTGATGGACTCTGCGGAGGCGTTGGAGTCGGCCACTCTCTTCCTGCCCCTGCCGCCCCCCGTTGCCGGCGCCGGCTCCTTTTCAGCCACTACCGGAGCCGCTGTGGCTGTTTTGGACGGACGGCCGCGCCGCTTGGCGGGGGGTGCTTCTGTCGCCGCATCAGGACTCTGGGCGGGCTCCTCCTGAGACAAAACAATGTGTGTATTGGTACATCTATGTTGTAAACAGGGTACATACAGACATGTTGAAGTTAATTTCAATACCCTTTTAAGACTTTTTCCAAGACCTCGATATTTTGTAATACCTCCGCCACTTTGAGCAATAACCGTTTACATCAGTGACACTTTTAACTTAACAGTTTTAGTTTACGATAAGACTATAGACCACTATCATACAACAGACTTTAAATAATTTGGGATTTACGCAAGTGTATGTTTTGGCACCCATAATATATATTTTTTTAATGTTACTGGTTCACCATTGTTTTTTAATAAATGAATAAATTCACACAGTTTTACTATGTTTTTCTGGACTCAAAGTCTTTTGACAGCTAATTCATAAAAATGCCCTCAAAGACCTCTTGAAGTGGTGATAAGTGGTTCCCAAACTTGATTGATCAACTTTTAATGCTTTCCACGGATGCACTGGTATATCTGATATCAGCCAATCAACCCGTCTGTTCTCACCTTCTTGGCCTCGTCGTTTTTGATGACCGGATTCTCGTTGTTTTCCTGCGTTCGGCTCTCCGCCGGCTCGCTGGCTGCTATGCTGTTGCTACAAAACAAGTTTGAACACATGAGGCCCACGTGAGGTCGTTTGTGGACTCGTCTGTGTGAGCGTGCGTGGGTTCCATGCGCCCACCTGTTCTTGTTGATGGTTGAGGAGCTGAGTGGCGATGAGTTGGTGCTGGTGTTACTGGATGTGTCTGAGGCTGCGGTGGTCTTGGTTAAGATCCTCCTCCCTGGTACGGTCAGAGGTTTGTTCACGGTCGACAACACTGGAGCTGGTTTGGGCTGCGCGAGGGGGGGAAAAAAAAAGAGGGATGAAAAGCTATATTTTCTGGAGCCTATGGTCTAGTATTATTCATTTAGTTGGTTTCATGAACTCCTCTTCGTTATAATGAGCTGTTAAAAGGGTACAACACACACTTGCATATTTCATCTCTTATGTACCTTTCCAGTGAGCAGCATTTGTCTCATCTCTGAAGTAAGGTACTCCTTGTCATTTTTGAAGTCCTGTTGAACAAAATCACAAAAAAAGGCACTTAAACAGCCAATCAACGCCTCTTATAATAACATGCATTTAATGCCTTGATTAGTCAAGTTGTTTTTGTAGTTCTGTGAAAAGTTTTTACACAGAAAAAGATGTGTCAGTGAAATAATATAGAGGGAATATGGATTTTTCAAAAAACGATACTGTATTTTTAACACATTGAGCTTAACCAACAAATATGCTGAGAGCAGTTGGTTGCAAGGTTGTGAGTTGCGGTACTGGAGTGAGAATCACAAGCAGATTTTGCAATCGCTTCATCAAATCCATTCTGCAGCATGACGACGGCCATAGACACGCAGGCGGGGGGGAAAAACAAGGGCTTCTGCAGCAGATGGTCTGAATCCCGCAGAGCTCTGATCTCAACATCAAGACCTCAGAGACGCAACCTGATGGCAAAGTCGCTTCAAAAACTGTGCAGAGGTCGACCACTGACAGCTGCTGCTGCTTACAGGTGCAGCAAATATTCATCCCATTTGGCCCTCATTTGTTTAATGTGCTTGGGAATAAAAACAAACTCGATATTATCAAAACGTTTGCACAGAACTGCGTCTTGTGTTTTTCTGCATTGGCCGTGTTATTGGCGTGTGTGTATTGCCTTGTCCTGCATGAGGAAGAACTTGGAGGGTAGAATGGGGTCTTTTGGACATTCCAGGTGACAAGCCGTGCTCTTGTTGGCGATGACGAAGAGAGCGACGTCACAGACTATGTACAGCTTCTGAAATTGGAGGGAGAGAAAAAAAACACACACAAAGTTAAAACAGCCTGCAAACGGTCGTAAGCCTACTTCTCATTATTACTTTCTTCTAACACCGTCTACCCTTGGACGTATTTTTTCACGGCAATTTGCTCCCAATTTTCCTGCTGGCTGCACTCCAGCAACTATTTAAAAAATTATACATTTTGAAAACTCATTATAAGTACATGTTTTATTATGTTAAATAGTCATTTTATGCTTCATTTGTTCCCTCTTTGCTGCTGGGTTTCATTAGCTTAATTTTTTTGTTTATGTGTCTGCCACACTGACTATGCATGCGTGGGTGTTTACCTCATTGGCCTTGGCGTCTTCGGGACACTGAGCATCCTTGGTCTGTTTGATGTTCTCCACCATCTTCCTCAGAAAGGCGTGGCTGTTGTTCTCATTCTTGGTCATCAGGACTTCCAGCATGAACCACAGGCACCTACACACAGAAACACAACACACACGCACTCTAAGTCACTCCAAGTTGATTTAAACAGAAAGATATGGATCAATTCTCAGCTTCAGCTCAGGGATGCTTTATGACAGGCGAAGCTTACTCTTTGATGTCTTTGAGCTGCTCGTATTCCTGCGGTTTCGTGAAGTCTGGGTCATGAGCCAGCAAGTGGATCATAAAGGGGACAACGTACTCAGGAAGGAGGGAGACGAGTTTTTCTGCGGGGAAACGGGAGAGGATAAATCTAACGACCAAAACGCGATGGAGGGTCGTCCGCGTTCACACGGCTGCGCGCGTACCCTGAGCGAGCGGGTTCTGTTTGATGTACTCTCTGCGGACGGAGATGTTTTTGAGGAGGCACTGTCGGGCGTGGGCGCGGCGCTCCTTCACCGGGTCCTTGGCACACAGGGCGAAGACGGCCAGGTATTCCAGCGGCAGCAGCAGCTTGACGAGGGCCAGGTGCAGCTTCTGGGCAAAGATCTGGCGAACCTGGTAGCACTCGTCCTGGATGGGGGAGGGGGAAGAAAAAGTGACTATGCTGCACGGGAACAAAAAGAGCTAATCTGAATCAGTGCTATGAGTCAAACTCTGCAGATGTATTTTGCAGCTGCAGTGACCTAAAAATAATAGTGTTCTTCTGCAGCTTCTGTCAAAAGCTTCAATCAAAAATACCTGTGTGAAAAATGTCTGAATTTAGCCAAAAGAGTTACATCCAAATAGGAAATAGTGAAATCATGGGAGACGCTGAGGTCAGTTCTCGCTTTCTACACACACAGTGTGCTTATTACAAAGAGACCGTTTTCCTCAGAAAACATGCCGACATGTCATAGCTCGAAGAGCTCAGGTGTTACTGATGACATTAGCGATGGCTCAGCTCAGCGGAGCGTCATGCTGAGCCATGAGGACGTGCAGCTTAGCCAGAAGTTGCTAACCGTCATTCATTATACACCTGTGTTTTTGTTGTTGTTGTTAAGAGTCAGAATGTCCTCTGACATGTTAGGAAAAAAAAAAGTAAAGGACACTTAAAGGTGAGACTGACATTGATAACAAGGCCGCACAGCTGGAACTGCTCGGGCGTGATGATGTCATGGTAACAAGGCTCCTGGGCCAACTTCATTATAGCTCCACCGGCAGCCAGCCTCAGTCGAGACATGTCCGACTTGCTGCAAAAAAGAAAGAAAGAAACACTGTAACTGGAAAATCTGGTCCATATCTATTCCAAGCAGCACAGGCAACATGACACACAACATGGTCTCAGTTCGCCTCGGTGACCTTTGACCACTAGGTTACCTGATCTTCTTCTGCTCCGTGAGGTCTCCCTCGCTGACTAGCATGGCCGACAGCAGGCGCAGGGTGGAGTTTGCCGACTTGGATTGGTTGTTCTTCATTCCGAGTAGCCAACGCACCAGCAGCTTGATGGCCTGCACCTGAGGGAGCCGTTCCAGCACGAATAATTGAGCAAAGTGGGGCAATTGCGGCTTTTTTGGGACACTCCTGAAGACTTATTTCCCTGTCAGTTAAATCAAATTTAAATTGAGGCTTAAAAATGCAAAAAGGGAGTGCGGATTTCTGACAGCCCTTTCTAAACACACTTTCCATACTTTTTTTATTATTGTCATTCTGTGAATTGATCGGCCCTTTCCATTTCAGGATTTAGATGCTTCGACTGATCTAATAAAATAAGTCAGAAGGAAAGAGCAGCAAGTGGATTTACCAACTATTTGAAACTCTGTCACATTCAAATCATATTTTAAATTCAAGTTACACACCGCTAATGATGTGCCACTTTCACCTGCGAGCAAGCGTCAAAGCATGCAGGTTTGACATGACGTACTCTCTGTCCCACTTTCCTTATTTGGCTGTTTACAATCTGACACCGACAGCGCGAATAGAAAGAGTGAGGTCAGACCCTGGCTGGTTTCACAGTTTTGTTCATTTACAAAATACACATTTGTTGAGCAGACCATCACCAAGACAGAGTTCACTAAATCAGTGTCTCTGATTTCTACTTTGCTGCTAAAGGAGGTCATCAATAAACTAAAAACATGATCTGGAAATACCTTTGCAAGAACCTCGGGTGAAACCTCTTCATCAGTGGTCCACAGCTTTCCATTCTTGTTTCCCACCGACTGGAGAAAAAAAAGAGGGAAGAGTTACCACACTTTTTCAACAGTCCTAACATATTATAGGATATGCTTGGATGGAACAACCCTGATGGATATATACAAAAGTGAGTGTGAAAGTAGGGCAGTTGTGTTTAGCTTCTACTCAGTTTGCCCTTCACACACCCGGTCATTCATGAGCAGGTCCTTCACAATGAAGTTGGCCACGATGGACTTCATCGGCGAGGCAAACTGATCTGGGGCCAGCATGGAGATGTGACCCAAGGACACCAGGGGTGTGATGAGCTGCTCTGGGACGTCGGCGTTCAGGCTCCGCGAGAGAGGCTGCAGAGAGGAAGGAAAAGGACGTAAGGAATGCGCAAATGAGGAACTTTCACAATAGACAACTTCACACACGCATCACTATAAGCCGGTAAACGCTCCCCCACCTCAAAAATCTGTGCCAGCTGAACTTCCTTGTTGTTAAAGATGGCATGGATACAGTGGACGGCCTGCTTGGCCTGGTGAGGTGTTCCTCGTTTGGCTTTCTGATGCAGGACGGGAATCAGAGTCCTGTTGAAGGCAGAGGAACAGACATTACGAGGGATGCGAGCCAAGCAGCCCTCTCATTCAAATCAAGTTTCCACTGAGTCATCCCATGCAAAGATTGTGGAAATGGACCTTGAGGTAAGTCTCGTCACTATAATGTTAGGTTTTGGGGATTATTCTTACATTTCACTCACAATCCAACCTGCTTGCACATCTGCAAAGCAACATATCTGTACTGATCTATATCTCTTACGATCGTATCTGCTGCAGCTCCGTCTCGATCTTCTGCCCAGTATTCCTGAAAATCTGGATGGCTGCCTCGGCCACTTTGTCGTCCTCCATCTTCAAACACTGGAGCAGGGACTCGTAGGTCTCCGCCGAATGGAATGCTGTGGGATGGGTAAACGACAGCACCTAGTGGGAGCAAAACAGGGGTGCAGCTCTTATAGTTTTACGCAACACAGCATCAAAAACCATGCTAAACATCAAGCAAAAAAATCAAGCGTATACAATTAAGTATGATGAGAGAATGCGCTCATCCATGTCCTATACCTTGAGCAGCTCCAGGCCTGCGCGGATGGCTGTGTCTGGTGTCACACCCTCCTCTTCATCGTCTGCTGTGCCCTCAATGGACTTGTTGAGCAGCTTCACTAGAGCACTAAAAGACAAAATGTAGAAATCATTATTATAATAATCCAACTATGTGTTCAACTCATTACGCGTTTTGTCCGATAAGCTTTCAACACTAATAAAACAATTCTAGGACAATAATATTTGCTCACGCACACTGGCTGGTGTACCAAATCTGAAGCAGTAGGAGACACTCTGTGCTCATGTTTTCTCTCTCATGGTGTTTTTCCATAAAGCACAAAGGGTTAAGCCTATGCCCTGCCTGAGCCCTGCACTCGCACTTCTTCACCACAAGGTGTCTCACTGAATGAAAAAAGCCTGTTAATGGTATTACACAATGACAAAAAATGCAAACTCTGCCTCTGAGGAAGTGTCACGCTGCTGCTCTGACCTACTGCTGCCCAAGAGATTCTCTGCAACATCGGATTTAACAGAGAATCTGCAAAAAGTGAGACGCTGGAGGTTATGCAGTCACAGCTGCATTTAGGAGTGGAGCAAAGGAAAGCCAACGGAATATGGGAAAAATGTATCAGTTAAAAAGGCCAAACCACTCAGGGCTTTAAATGCAACCAGCAAGCACTTCAAACTCAAGCGTTCTGGCTGCCGGTGAGGAAAGACTAACGTGGATCCTCTTGGAGCCGATCCAAAGCTTGGCCGCAACGTTTTGGATCGCTGACAGGTGGACAAAGACGACTGGCTGACCCCGGTACGAGGGAAAGTCACTCATCAAGTCGGGGGAACGCAAGATTGAAAAACTTCTTTTTTTCTCCTGCGAGTACTGAATGACAGGAAAGGTTTTTGTTTTGGCGCAAAGCTGGAGGGAAGCGGATTTTACGACCCATTTGTTGAATCAGGCTGAGTCAGAGGTCAGGCCAAGGATCTTGCCCGCTTAAGATAGGCCGACAGGTGGCCGAAGCCGCTGGACACCGGTTTAACGGAGTTCAAATGTGGCATCTTATCACACTCCCAACCTCTCCTACCCTCTTATTTCTTTATTCACATTAGTTCTGAGAATAAATACCCGACCACGGTAGTGAAATGTGTGGGAGTGTTTTTCGGACCTGATGGCCTCTGAGTCGATGTGGACAGGGGCGATGCGCTCCAGCAGAAACTTGACCATCTCCAGGAAAGGGTTGGTGGGCTGTTTGGGGAACGTCAACTTCCGGGTGATTTCCCTCTGCACAGAACAAACACAAATACATGCAATTAAAAACAATATTGCCAACGAATACATGCCAAGATTTGCAGTAGGAGACCTTGAACCACCTCCGCTTTTAGGATTGTACCATGCAATTTCTGACAGCTATGGGAGGAACTCTACATTCTCCGACAGGTGAGAATGTTTAGCTCTGCCTGTGAATAACTATTCTGTATTCCCTCACCACACAGATCTCAGCCTGTTTGCAGGAGCACGTGGGGCTTATGAGCATATCCAGTTGTGCTCGGAGCTTCTCGTCCTCCCCAAGAACCTGGTTGAACTTCTTCATGAAGTCCTGGGCCTTTCCGGCATCAGGCAAGTTCTCTGGAAATACACCCACACACACTCACAGGTGAGCAATAAACCGCGATAAGCGACACAAGTTCAACCAGTGTGTGTCTTTGCCTGGATGTCAAACTCACTCGCAATATTCATCAGCTTCCCAAACATGGCTGAGCTGTTGGCTTCAGACTTGAGGGAGGAGGAGACAGAAACATGGTCACTCTCTGATGGATGAAGGGGAGAGATTTTGTGTGTGTGTGTGTGTGTGTTCACGCACCACTGGCAGCTTGTGGAGGTCCAGCAGCTCCTTGACCAGGCTTCTCAGCATGTTCTGACACTTCCACATCTCGTTCAGAGCCCTGAGAGCAGAGAATAGTGACGGGTTACGGGAGGTGAAAATGAAGTGAGAATAAATCAAAACAAATTCAAGTGGTACTAATGTAGTGGAGGACCTATTTGTGCTCTTTGAATGATATGTTGAAGAACCGACTGCTAGTGTGGAGTGTTTTAGAAAAATGGGTTGACAGCTGAATAGAACAGAACATAACACAAAGACGACAATTTTCCCCAACCCAATATTTCCCAAAATTTGATGGGTTGCTCCTTCAGCTTCACTCCTTCCAGGAAATTTAATGGAAATGACTCAGGTAGTTTTGCATAATTCCCATAAGGAAGACATTAAAAACATACAAACATTGTCTTTCAAAGTGTAATGCATCTGCTTCTTAATTGAGTGGGTTCATCCACAATGCATCCTTTGACCAAATTTTATGAAAAGGTAGCAAACAACAACAAAAAACAACCATGTGAGGAAGAGTAGGTCAAGGCATCCAAGTCATTGTTTGCATCGTGTGTTGGTGCAGATTTGCAGGCTTACTGACTTGACAGCGTTGGTGTCCAGGCAGGCATACAGGTAATACAGACACTTCATCTTCTCTTCTGTGTCAAGACTGTGGGGGACCATGTACTGGGCAAAGATCTTCTCCACTAATAACCTGCAGAAAGAGTTGAACGGGTGGAATTATTGTTAAATCACCTGGGTTCTAAACCAATCTTGACAAAATAAGTGGAATAAGGGACCAGAAAATTCGGCAGATCCGTTGGGCTGATCCTTTCACTTCGTTTAGGCTGCTACATTGCAAACTTGATTCCATCTTCTTTTTTAATCGCTGCTGATGTACGATTGTTGTCGTTTTCATAAATAAGTCATAATTTGGAAATGTTATATCTGTGTTAATGTGTAACATTAAGTTTCACAAAGCTAGTAAATTAAGGTAGTCATCGGATCAATATTGGGCATTAATCGATCCTCAAAATCCAGGTATCAGTATGGAGACGGAAAAGGTTGGATCAGCCCTTCCCTAGTTTAAAGACAATTTTAAATACATGCAAGCTTTGTAATGCTTGAAATTACATGCGTGTCTCACTTGTCATCAATGCTGTTCTGATAGTAGATGTGAAGCAGCTTGTCTTTGATCCAGCTGATCTTGAGGGCTGACTCCTTCCCAGCCTCATGATGCAGACAGTATTTCTTAAAAAGCTGAGCCAGGCCCATCATGGCCTCCTTACGCACACGCCACTGCGACCAGAGAGAAAAACAAAACAAAACCATTTGTCAGTGAGGAGAAGATCAGCATCTCAAACTTAATAAGAATGTGTATGTTAATGTGGGTGAGACAGGATTTAGCGCTCAGATATTGTTTCATGCCTATGTGGCCGCTGATAATCAGACCTGCACAATACTTGCTATAAAATTTGGAATGAGGAGACGTTAAGCTCACCCTCTTGTCCAAAGTCCTCTCTCTTACAAAGCCCAGGAGCTGATCATTGACCAGGTTCAGATCCTTCTTTCCGGCGTTGATGATGGTGACTATGACGTCGTGACGGATGGCTTCCTCCGGGTCATGGGAGCGCACCTTCAAGTACTCTGATTGAATCAGAGGATGTAAAATGGGTAAAGAAAATCCAGCAAATTTGCAAGAGTTGGCCTTAAAAACAAATGTTACTGCTGACAAGCGGGAGATGATTCGCACCTGTCAGGTCTCTAGCCAGGTCGGGGTGGTTCATGAGACAGTGGCTGGCAAACTTAACACACTCTAGCCTCACTGGCACATGGATGTCATTGAACCTGCAGAGTGAATAAGCAAATAAAAAGTAGCACACAAATTAATCAAAATGAATTATGCAACCTAATTGGGAGCAAAATGGAATGCATAAGTGATTGCAGGCTGAAGTTAGAAATTATGTTTGACTCTCATTTAAATAAACACACCCTCTACTTCCCATTTCTCTTGAGGTGGACCGACCGTATAACGGTTTCCTCACTGGGACACTTTTGCTTTCAATTTTAATTTTTGTGCATATTCAGAGAAAACCCACTGAGAACAGGGTACTTATCTAATGCCTCTATATCTTAATTCTACCCTCGTCTTGATTTAGTTTGAAAGGTGGTTCCAGTTTCTTTCGCAATCATAGAGATTATATGGGAAATTAAGACATGTATACAAAAACATGTACTAGGCAAAAACTGTAAATAAACTGTTTTTCGGAGTATTCTGTAACACTCCCACATCAGAATGAGCGTACACAGAGCAAGAGCACGTGAATTAAAATCACCAGATAAAATGGGTGTTGTGCAATTAAGATCTTATGAAATGCTACAAATTTGATTACTGTGATAAAAACCCTGGAATATCATCATGACATTTTTTTTTTCTTTCCTTTGTCTGAAATTATATGTAGTTAACTCCTGATTTCCCCAATCGTACAAACTGGAAAAACATTATTAGCTAGTGTGATCAGATTAAAGCTGCATGGAGCGATTATCCCCCCCCAAAAAACAAAAAAAAAGTATAATTGTATTTAAACTATCAGTGAGGAGCCTTTGTAGAAATCATAAATCAATATCGAAAATCAATTTGCACAAATTTGAAGTTATTTGATTTTTAATGCAGATTGACTGGTGGGACACTCAGGAAATTACTATCTAGGAGTTGCCAGTGTGCAAGTACATCTGGGAAATTAGGTCATTTGTTATTCTTCTGCTGAAGTTAACCTATGCAGCACTAAAGTGCCGCTATGTTTGAACCTATATTGTGATCATGTGACTCACCGTCCTAAGAAGCACTGCCACAGAGGTCTGTTCTGCGAGGCAAGCTCTGAGTCTTTGGCCCCAAACAACTTCGCCAGCAACCGCACGACAGCCAGACGCTCCTCTCCGTCATTGCTCTGCAAAAACAATACAAAATTTTGCTTGGGATTACCCTCAATGCAAAAATAGAAAAACAGGTGCAAACTGAGAAACCATCCCAGTTTCAGCGCATGCCTCTGCAGCAGCACATTGACATACGTAATGTTCTCTGACCCCAAAAAATAATATATATATTTTTTAAAACATACAGAGGTGGGAAACTTTAACTACACAACAAAAACTACTTTCCACTGTCAATTGTTAACCAAAGATGATGGCATGTGTGTTGTTTTTCACCTTAAGTTTGAATTCCAGCTGAGGCATCACAGAGGTAAGCAGCATAGGATCAATGGCAAACAGTTCCTGGATGAGGTCGAAGACGTGCTCCGATAGGTCACTGACGGATGATTTGCCCATCACTAAAACCTGATTGAAGAACTGAGGAATGAAGACAACGCGAGGTGAGATCAAAGCGACAAGAATAATTCGATGAGACACTGCACAGACGAGAAGCTATTTTCACAGCAAGGTAAAGATAATGGGGAAAAAAAGACCTGGAGGAAGAAAAATAAGCAGCTTTTACTAACGTTTGCGATGCACGTCTCGATGGTCTGGACGGTCCTCTTCAGCAGAGTCTTGGCAAGATCATAAGCTTGCTTGTTCAGATTCTGTTTATAGGAAAATGAGCTATTGATTAGAATTTAACTCAGTCTCAGGGTAGGTTTGTTCAGTTTGTTTGCAATTCAGAAGTAAGAAGAAATGTTCCTGATAAAGCTAAATAATTAAATAAACTCAAAAACTTATGATGTGCACTTCTCACTTTGTGAGCAGGGATGAGGTTAATGAGGATGGTGTCCAAAAGTTCCTGTGTGACACCATCTCCCTCCATGATGATAGAACTCATGAGGTCCATCATGTGCATCTGCACCTTCTGGTTATGGCTGTTACTGCAAAAGGAGAGAGAAAGAAAGCAAAAAATAAATAACGAGACCATATCTATAAATCAAGATGTTTCTGGGAAGAGGACAGATTATACAAATGTGACCAGTTCCTTGAAAGACTACTGTGAATATAGACACTTCCACACTTCAGAATCAAAGTTTCAATTTCTGACAGATAAATGGGACCTTACTTGATGACAGAGAAGAGTGTTTTAAAGAGCTGGATGAAGATTTCATTGCAGTCCTCCAGTTCAAAGCAAATGTTGTAAGATTTGACCCACGCCAAGTTCTGAAGGAGCATATAAAAAACCCATGAGCACATTAGTAACCAGCAATAAAAACTCATAAAACATTTCGGTCCTGTGTGTGTGTTTTCGAGCTCACCTCCAGCAGGTAGAAGTATCTGTTGAACTGAGGGCTCTTGGTGTCTTCCAGTCCCTTCAGCTGTCTGGTGATGAACAAGAAAATGTCCTACAAAAGAAATGGGCATGGAGGTCAAGACCAAGGTGGACCAGATTGATTTTGCAACAGTAGCTTCCATTGACCAAAGAGCAGTGGTCTCGCTGATGTTAAACTGCAGGCCAAACATCTCAAATGGTGCGCAAAGCTCTGAGTGTCAGTTGGTGTGTCCAAGGTCACCTCCTCACCTTGAGTTTGTCATGGGAGGTGTAGGGGGCTTCGGGGGCGTAGATCCTGAAGATGTCGGCCAGACAGCAGGCCACTAGTAACCGCACGTCTTTGTTGGGGTTCCTGAGGAAGAACTCTGAAGCGAGGTGTAGTGCCAGGCCCAGGTACTGCTGCTTCTCCTCTTCAGAATCCTGATCCATGTCCATGTAGGTCTTCACGACCATCTGCGAGACACAGCAACGAGAGCGGAAGTTTCGTCTCATGGGGGCCAAAATTAAGGTGTTTGAAGCAATAACAGTTTTAATAAAGGTCCAATATGTTCGTGCGGTCTAAGAAACACCAACTGAGGCGTCGGACTGGTTAAGCTGTGCACAACACTGTCCCAAGTGACAAGGAGCTTCCCACAGACCATCATTTTGATGACCGGACCGCAGACCTCAAGCACCGGGTAAACCACATAAGCACTTTCCTCTTTAATTTGTAATTTTGTGATCAATTCAAAAAGCAACAATGTACTTAAGGGCCTTTTAAGAATATATCGTAGATAGCGTGACAATGATAAACAAAAAGTGTGGATCATCCAGAAGCGCCTGTGGTTTTTCAGGACAAACAAATTAATGAAAACTGGACTGAGGACGAGATCCATGCTTGAGTTTGCAGTGCATGGCTTGATAAACTCACCAACCGTAGTTCTGTTGCCACAATGTGAGCCTCCACACCTACACTATCTTGGTTTACAAATTGTAAAAAAGGTTTATCATTTCAGAGATTTCCTGCTTTTTGGATGAACAACCCCAAAGGGTTGATACAACCTAAAATATTACAGCATATTACCAATTTCTTCCATGTAGACACACCATCCAAGATATTAATAAATTTGCACAATTAAGTGTGAAATTGGAAAACTAAGATGGATGAATAATTAAGTTTCACCAAAAATTACTGTGCTCGAACAGTTCGCACAGCCCAAGCTACAAGTCAGCCTACAAAACAGAAACAAGGGCCAGGCTGGAGATATATTTCATAATGAATCAAAATACACTATTTGTGTGTATGTGTATGTTTATGTGCACATCAAACATCCCAACTCTGGTGGACACAGTAGTACGTAAACTACCACTTCTTCCACAAGAGTGATTGTGTGTGTGCGGGAGTCCATAGTATAAAGGAGGCGAGGAAGCTAGGCAGCCAGCAAGGGTGGGGGATGGGCAAACAGACCCAGCTAGACTGCAGAGCACCACACTCACTCCTACACACGCACACGGATACACACACTCCAACCCTCAGCGCTCAGTTGAAACAGTCACAACCAGGCCACTGGAAGCAGCCTACACTCAGAGGAATGTGTGGGCCATACATTAATTCCTCTTTATTTGGACACCTCCTTCTAGAAATGTGCTTTCAAATAGCTGTTAAGTGCGGCTGTTTAACTAAAACTAAGCCCCACTTGCAATGCACACGCGAGCAGCTCTGATAGCATCTCGCAAACCGGCATTGAGAGATGACGGTTTCCTTCCCCTGTGATGGAGTGAAAAGCTTCTCTCTCTCTCTCAACGTCAGTCAAACATGTTAGCTGTTAAGCCCGTGGGGTGTATTCAGACAGGCGTGAGGAGTACACAACACAATGGCCCCATTTGTTTCAGTGAGACTTGAGCTGCCGGCACAAGCTTTGTTTAAATGGACGCAAATGATCAGAATAAAGGCCTAATCAGATGAAAAACACCTCATGTGAAAAACTTGAAGATTCTGATTCAATATGGCCCATTCGGAAAGAAATGTCATTCTAGAGCGAGCTTTATCCCCATCTTTGTTCAAAAAGGCATTCAATATCATGGTGTATTCCTGGTTGGAGCAAGTGCACATCTGTGTGTTTTGTCTACGTTTGTTTTGTTCAGGGGAAGCAGTAAACATGGCGACTCTGGATCAGACACAACTTTCTGTGATGTACAACTTGGAGAGACCCAGCAGAGCTTGCAGCTGCAGTATAGAGAAGAGCAGAAACCAAATAGAGCCTGGCAGGACATAATGTACATCCACTGTTGAATGTACAGAGACAGCGCTTTGTTTACAACATAGGCAGAAATTCAGCTTCTTATTTTCTTTTCTGTGCAAGTCAAAATGGTTAATGCTGAATAAGTATTGGTGCATGTATACAGGCATCATGATCGGATCATTTGATTTGGTGCCTGTGGTTTTGTCTGATCAGAATGGGGCAAAATAGCAGAAGCTCCTTTTATTGAATTTGTGGACCGTTTTTGGTCTGGACACCTGCACCAGCAAAACTATGTAGAAACCACCAAATGCCACCTGAAATGTATAGATATAGATATAGAATAGATTTTGTCCGTTTGGTGAATAGGGTGTTATCTTGTGCACAAGTCTATCTAACGGTCAGTTGGCATATCTAATGAATGCAGACGATTAACTGTTTTGTTCAGGACCTCAAAAAAAACTTTTAGGATTTCACAAAAACTTACTTCCTGAGGGGGCACATCATCAGCAGCATATTTGCTGTGTTTTGGCATTGCACACATTTATCGCATTTCAGAGCCTACTGTGTGGCATATTAGTTGTATTCTGTCTTGTGTAACATGTCAGCTCCTTGAATCTATAACCATGCTTAGATATTTTCTGTTGGGGAGCAATTATGAAACACACTCAAGCACACCCTGTTAACACTAGGTGTCAACCAGCAGCCTCTTTCCAAGCTGCTGCCCTGCTAAAATCCTCACTCCATAACTGTAATACACCATTCATCAACAACTCCATCACTCATAGAGCAGAGCGGACACTGAGGGAGGCAGTGAACTCTATGCTGCCAGGAGAATCTCAGCTGTTGTGCTGCGCGGAAACCGAGATACACATTTTCTACAGAGGTGCATGGCAGGCCACAGTGCAGACCACACAAATCCTTCTACATAGATTCATCACGCACAAAGGTTTACACTGAAGCAACATGGTGCGTCTTAACTAACCAAAATGACATGAACGCCGAACTTTAGCGGGAAAGCTAATCCGAGCCATAAAACTGTGGCTCTTGGGTTGTGCCGCCGCACCTTGTTGTGTGCCAATTAGTTTGTATGACTGCCTTTGATAAAATGCCAACATTTCTGCTTTTACGGTTTTAAAACCAGCTTGACAGGGTGGCTATACTGCTTTCCATTTACGCAAACTGATCATACTACATAAGGGTAAACATTAGGGTGTCACGATTAAACCAAAAGCCACTTCTCTATCTTTTTTACCCCCTCTTCTTCCCTGCCACAAAAATGGCATTCAATTTGACTTGGAGGATCTAAAGCCTGAGAGGTGACTGTGGTTTGAAACGCTTAAAATACACATTCAGATCAAGCAACGTGTTGTATCCCAAAAGCTCATCCCGCCCCTCCTGTCCTTGCACACAGTGGTGGTCTTTCATAAATCCAAGAGTGCATGATCTGTGCTGGTGAAAATAATTTGCCACAAGGTTTAATTAAATAAATGCTGACAAAACTGATGCTGCATCCTGGCTAGTGAGGGTGAAGCTACACACTAACTTTTACTATTTATACAGTTTTACTTGCTTCTACTCTTGCCATACAGATGTAAAATGTGAGGGGATATATCACTACTAATGAGTTTTGTCTGATAATGACACTCAATGGAAAGATGTATCCTAAGGGGCGCATGATGCTTCAAGATGCTTCAATGAACAGTGTAACTGTCAAACTCATGGTGGAGGAGCGAACACCAATTTTAGTTCTCTGGGGAACGTAAAAAGTGGTTATATTTATGTTTACCCATCTGACATATGTTTATATGTAAACGTTTTCCTGAGCTACTAACATGGCTGAGAATATAAAGACTTTGGTGGCAGTATAATGTACAACTTTAAAATCTGTGTAACTGTGCATGAAATAATTAAGACCTAATGTGTGAGGGAAAAAACTTAAATTAAAGATTCTGCAGAAACAATAAGTCATTTGCATAGCAGGAATAAACCGCTATTTATTCAGTGAGGAAACTACTTACATCACCATGAAGTCTTCATCTCCTCAACCAGGGCTCCTTCACTCGCCCACTAATCTCAGCTAATCGCCATCAACAGTGATTTTTAAATGTAATATTCCTTAAACTACAGAATAACTGTCTGCAGTGCAGTGCATAGAGCTCCATTAGCTACTATTTACGAAAATCCTGTGTGTTAAGATTCAAATGCTTAGAAATCCATCCACCTGTTTTTCCTCAAAACACATCATTTCAAGGCTGTGAGTTGGTGTTTCGTGCTAATACACTTATCTCTTGACTACTCCTACACACTCAGCATTTTGTGGCACACAGAATTAATTCAACAACGTCTGGCGCGTAAAGCAGACCAAGAGTCGGAGAGAAGTCAAGTTAATACTATTAGTGGTGTCTGTACAAATCAACTAGGACGCAAATCCCTGCTCATATTCACGTTTAATTTTGAGACAAATGATCTGTTTGTTGTATGCAGCACCAGATATGGTATCAATTTGGACATGGAGGCTAAATAAGAAGATATTGCCTTTGCTGCAGATGACTCATACAGTTTAGCTTAAACATGCCTTTGAGCCTTGTTTTATGATGCCAAAGTACATTCTGCTAATTTGAGCCTATTATTTTCCCCCAAAAGTTCAATTACCTCTTTAAATAGAAACCTCCTACTCCCTCATTGAAAATTCCTGAATCTATGAATACGCAAACTGCTGGATTTAAGACGCCTCGTGCAGTGTGTGTTCTCAGACGATGTGCTATCACGTCTCCAAATCCTAATTGCGTAGGGGTGAAGACGCAACTTCTGCCCAGCGGCAAACTAGTTGGGGACGTCACAAATTGCTTCCTCGTGGGTGCGGATACAGAGCTATGACAATTAATGCCAGGACAGACAAGCTCATAATCATCAAACACAACTCGATACAGACCAAACATCCCACTGATGGAATAAATAATAAACGTGCAGATGAGGCTGCATCATGCCAAACTTTGCTCCCCCCATTTTGCCTGCCATGTAAGAGCTTGTGACCGACTTATGCAGGCCAGCAGTTGTCACAACACATCTTGGTATTAGTGTAGTAAAATGTAATTAGAGTAGGAGAAGTAAAGGAGACCCCTGTAAACAGATGCTAACTCTGAAATTAATGTGCAGTGTGTGTGTGGGGGGTTGTGCTCCCCAAGTCACAACATAATATACTCACATTTTGCTGATGTTGCCTACTGTGCAAACATAGATTCGCCTTATGCCCTGTCAGCATGTTGGACTGTTTCATGACAAAGCGGTCGACTACAATCCACGCAAAGCATAGCAGTATAACGCCATAGGTCAAGAAACGGAACTCTCCAAAAGACAGACAAAATTATATAGGAAATGGCCACCTTCATGTGAAGTATAATGCCTTTCATTGTTATGCAATACACATGACAGCTTGTAACCATATCAGGTTGTTTGTGCACAATGAAAGCTGAATACAATCGTCTGGCCATGACACGATTCCAAACAGGATTATTTTGTATCACATTACTGCCTAATTTTATATCTGACGGAGTCCTCCAGCTATCTGCACAACTAGTTAGGACTCAAGCATCGAGGTAGTCCCACATGTATTAAATGTTTTGGTGGTGTTTGGCGATTCATCACAAAGTTAGCGCTGTTTTAACTCATTTCTCAGGTGTGCCGACATCGATACAGGTCAGCAAAACCTTAGATCTCGCCGCTTCCATTAGTGAAACTGCCTCCTTCAATCTCTTTTGGATGCGAGTCAGTGTTTTGTTTCCTTGCAGCCGAAACAGCAGATCCGTCTAATGTTTGCTTTTGCTCGTGTTCACATAAAGGCATCTCTCCATCTCTGCAGACTTGTGGAGGATTTATATTTCAAGGCGAAAAGACCTTAAGACTTTTGACTCCCGGGCCAAAATGACAAGGACCGTTTGCCAATTCATCGATCACTTGGAGGATGTGATTGCCCACAGATAAGGAGGAACTGCTGGTGTCCACATATGAAGTAGTTGATAAAGTTAGGGGGGGTTGGAATGGTGCCAGAGTCTGGGTCACAGTTGTGTGAGGTGAGGGCTGATCTTCACAGCGGGGCGCCAGATCCGCCAGATGCACGTACCTTCAACCGCTTCACCACCTCGTCGTTGCTGATTTTGTCCGTGATCTCTTTTACTCCGGGGGGATAGATGATCTTCCCGTCCCCCGCCGGTTTCTGCTGTTGCGGGAACTCCATGCTTGTTGACGCACGATCCACACGGTCTTCTACTGGCCTCTATGGGTCGGAAAACAAAAGTTCAACACGAAACCATGCTACCTACCGCACTTACCAAAAACCCCCGTTTTAAGCAACCCCCTCATTTGGCAACCCGCTCATCCCCCCGCTCGAATTGATCAAAACATGCCCGCGTATTCACCCGCAGTCCGACTGGGGGTGTGGGGGGGGGGGTTTACAACCAGGAACATTAAACAAGCAATATGCATATGGTTAGCTTACATGCTAAACACCCCCCCTCCTTTGCTAAACATCAGCTTTCCGTAAAAACAAAAAATCCCCCGAAAACAACGCGCCGCGGAGGGAAACAACGCCGCCACAAACCGCCGGGTGAAACACTTTAAACGCAGCTCCGGGAGAAGCCGGCGTGGGTCCACTGTCACACTGTGGCTGGTGGGTTGTTGGGGGGGGGGTGGTGGTGGGGGGGGGGGGTTTACACACACGGAATTAGCCCCCAGCTTAGCTGGTTTGCTGGCTGCTGGTTGCCAGTCGCGGCGCGAGCAGCGGCGGTTGTAGCATTCAGCGGGAAGCGCGCGGGCTAATGCGCGTTAGCTGCGCGAGCCGCCTCCTGCTAGCTTAGGCCGCAGACGAGTCCGGTCACCGTCGCATCCGCCGGCTCCTACACTACACACAAAAACCACCGAGGAAGTCCCAGTATCATCTTCGCCCTAAAAGAAAGACCCCCCCCACCACCCCCCCCACCCCGGCCACGCTTCGCTTCTCCCCCCCCCACTCCCTCCGACTACTTTGACGAAGTTTTTTAGGAAACAAGGAGCTAATTTTTTTTACTTGTTACTGTCCTTTTTTGCCCAACTTCCGCGCATCGCGAGCTCACAGGCGAAGAAGAAGAAGAAGAGCTCGTCCACTCTCGCCACCAACTTGCCCCCACGGACGGATTTTTGAACACCCC
>CAESWR010000016.1:1834286-1854127 GCA_903171835.1 Mullus surmuletus | reverse complement strand
GAGCATAGCTTCGGTTCCGACGGCAGCACCGGCCCTCGTCTCGCACCCCAGTGGGACCCCTGCGAGCGCCCGTCCCCCCCCCCTCCGGCCGGCAGCAGCCGCGCCAGCCAGACGGAACCCCAAGACTTCGCCCTCCTTTGGCGTCTCAATCACCAAAACGGCTCAGAAGACGCCGCCGTCGCCACTTCAGACCTCAAAATCCTGCCTTGCCGGAGATCCCGGGAGACGGGCCTCTCGGACTCCACCACGGTTGCCCCCCAGCCGCCGCCGTCGGACCCCAGAGAGGTGCCTTACCGCGTGGTGCACGAGAAGGGCACCCAGGTGGACGAGAAGGAGTTTGCGCCGACCCGGGACCGGCTGGAGAGCCTGCGCATCCTGAGCCGCCACTTCAAGCTCGTCAGCTTCGACACGTTGGAGGACCTGTACGACAAATGCCACCATGACCTGGAGTGGACCACCAACCTGCTGCTGGACTCCGGGGAGAGGTTCTTCCGGGACGAGGACGGCGAGGATGAGGAGAGCGAAGCACAAGATGGACCCGGGGCGTCGGATCGTCGTGGAGCTCAAGAAGAGGCTGCAGAAACCGAGTCGGGCTGCAATGTAGCGGTGGAGCCTCCGTCTGATGAGGTGGCGGAGGCGGGGTCAGCGGAGGTCGCGGCGGTGACTCAGCCGCCGGCCTGTGAGACGGTCGGCCAATCAGCCGAGCTGAGGAGTTTTGAAGCTTCTCCCGACGGCCCGGATGAATCCCCAGGAATAACGGCTCAAGCAGAACCCGACCCGCCTTCGTCAGAGCCGGAAGGGAAAAGCGACGCAAACGCAGAACACAGTCAAGAGGCGTCGCAACACGGATTGGAAAGAGGCGCGTGGGGCTGGAGCGGCGCCGACGACGGGGTGATCGTGGAAGACTCCACGGTGGAGGTGGACGACGAGATCGCCACCATGGAGGAGATCAACCGGATGCTACAGGAGGAGCTGGATCAGGAGGAAAAAAACAAGCGGGGGGAGAGGAGGCACGCGGAGAAGAGACGGCCGCAACATTTGGACATTCAGAGCCTGGAGCTGAAACTCCCCACCGAGCTGGCGCTACAGCTGACCGAGCTGTTTGGGCCCGTGGGAGTCGACCCAGGTAACCACGACAACATGACAACAAGAGTCAAGAGTTTGAAATAACAGCTGATTTGAAGTTTTGCCCCCGTTTGATCCCTTCAGGTACTTGCCCTCCCGACGACTACGCGGTGCAGATGGACCTGAGTCTGGCCAAACTGCTCCACCAGAAGTGGAAAGACACCATCCAGGTGAGACGTTGATATTTGCTCTAACGATTTTCGATGCGAATCTGAGCGTGTCTGTGTCTCTTTTACAGGAAAGTCAGAGACAAGCGGCGCTTTCTTTTCATTTGCTCCAAGAAAGTGAGTTCACACCCGACGCTAAACAGTACTTTCAGTTTCAGTTGCTTGACAATGAGCGGATGCCGTCGCACGCTCGCTGTCACCGCAGCTGATAGCGCCGCTCTGACGCCAACAGGAAGCAACATGGGTCATGTCGTTTACATGTTCAGGTTCGGTACATTGGGGGGAATCTCAGCCGGCCAAACCGAGCACAAGAGATCAAACTGCACGTTTCTTGCTAAACGCAGACGGCTACGCGTCACCGGGCAACGCAACGGAGAACCACGCCGGGATCCCGTTCATGGACCACTGGAATGTTCCCCGCCCGCACGTCTCTCTGAGGGACATCATCAGAGAAGAGCAGGCTCTGCAGGAGAACGTGGAGAAGGTAGCGAGTTGAGAGTGCGATCACATGCTGGTTCGCTCCTCCGTCTGTCCGTACTGTGATCTCTCTTCATCCTCTGTGTCACACTCAACGCTCTCCTTTCTTCCTCTCAGAGCAGACAAAGCCGCGCTGACCTTGACAAGCGCGATGGCGCCACCTTGCTGAAAGAGAGTCAGCTCTACTCCCGTTTCCCCACCATTGACAGGCACTTCCTGCAGGACATTTTCAGAGACCACAAGTGAGACTCAAGCCTGTGCAACTCCACTTTTTATCTTATTTTTTTTGTTTTGTAAGTCTTGACCCGGGCTAATTTGTCCGTCTTGCAGTTACTGCCTGACGGAGACGGAGCTGTTTCTCAACTCTTTGCTGGGCGAGGAGGAGCCCGTCAAGACTGTCGTCGCCCCCGAGGCCCCCCGGTCCGACCACCACCGAGCCGTCAGCAAAGACAGGGAAAAGGTATCCACGAAAATCCAGACAGAAAGAGGTGTAAAGGGGTTTCACGGGAGGAGCAAACAAATGAGTCCCATCTATTTCACCAGTGCAAAAACTGTATAGTGTATAGTAGTCCGTCTCTAACGACCCTTTTAAAAAGTCCACCCAAATCTAATAGGATAGTACTTTACTAAATAAGTAGATCAAATTGTTGGGAAAAAGAAGAAGGGTTTCTGTCGTTGAGGTGTTTAGGACTGCACACCACACCAGAGATATCCAGCGTACTCGGAATATCTGCATTCAAAGATACATGTTTGGCACGATTAATTTTCTCTCTGAATCCCCGCGGTTCTTTAATCTCTCAGAGGCAGAAGGCTGTGGAGTCGTCCATGCTCAACTACCAGGACACGGAGGATCCCGAGTACGAGGACTTCAGGGCCGAGGCCAATCTGCAGAGGAGCCGGCAGCTTGAGAGCTTCTCCAAAGCCGCCGAGGCCTACAAGCAAGGACGCAAAGACGTGGCTGCATTTTACGCAGATCAGGTGAGGGATTATGATCGCTTCTTCTCAATTCATCTGTAAGGCACCGCACCGCAAACACTTTTTTATTCACACGTCCGAGGCGGCAGCTGCTGTGTTCAAGAGCGAGTTGATGTGTTCCACTGTAGGGACGCATGCACGGCCAGAGGATGTCGGAGGCGAATCACCGCGCGGCAGTTCAGATCTTCGAGAAGGTCAACGCGTCGCTGCTGCCCAGGAACATCCTGGACCTTCATGGACTGCACGTGGACGAGGCCCTGCATCACCTGGGTCAGGTCTTACAGGACAAAACCGCAGGTACGGGACATTAGTAGCAGAATATCAGTGAGACAGACAGATGGTGGCATCTTGGGACATCACGTGCACATGATAGATTTAAATTGGGGAAAGGTAATATATCCAATACATATGAATATTTAAACTAAATAACAAAATAGTGTAGTGTTTTATTTCTAGTGCAATCTATGTAATGGCGACCTCAGACTGCTCTCATGTAAAGCCTTATGAGGAGTTTTGACATTCAGAAAGCGCCATTTTAGAAGCATGTGGCTTGCTCCTCGCCCCTGTTAACTGTGTTTCTGTGTGTGTATGTGTCTGTGTGTGTGTGTTCTTTGGCCTCCGTGTGTGTAGACTGCGAGCAGGGTCTCTGTCAGCCTCGGCTCTCCGTCATCACAGGAAGAGGGAACCACAGCCAGGGGGGCGTGGCCCGCATCCGCCCTGCCGTTATAGACTACCTCACCAACAGACACTACAGGTACACGCAGATACACACACACATGCGAGACGCATACACACACACACACACACACA
Organism: Mullus surmuletus; assembly: GCA_903171835.1. NCBI lineage: Eukaryota > Metazoa > Chordata > Actinopteri > Syngnathiformes > Mullidae > Mullus > Mullus surmuletus. Next base: position 1,850,573 of record CAESWR010000016.1, on the reverse strand, counting down.
CACGGCGTGTTCATTGTCACCCACTTGGTTTCCTATCTCTTCATCTCTCAGGTTTGCTGAGACAAAGCCGGGTCTCGTGTTGGTCTCTTTGAAGTGAAAAGAGCCCTGTTTCTTCTGGGATTTGAGATAACGCTGCTATTGGGGACAAGACACACACACACACACACACACACACACACTCTTCTCTCTTGCACATGTCTATCATGTTTAAACCCACTACAGTACACTGAGCGCCATCTCTCCGACTTGTCGATTTGCTTTACACTTTTTTTCTCCCATTTGCCATCAGTCTACGCTGACAAGAAGTTCATGTAATCTTAAACCGAGGTTTAACTGCTTATTTGTAATTCCGCTCCTAATAATGGGAGTTTTTCTATCGCATTCTTTAGGGAAAGGAATCATGTTGATGTGGGAGACTTTTAATGTAAAGCCTGATTATGTGTATATCTCAAATGTTTTATAGTGTTTAATGCTGCTTTACATGTGCGTCTGTGCCTTTTAAAAATGTATAAAAGTCACATATTGAAGATTTCTTGTCGAGTAAGTTGCTATTTTTCAGTGTACTACCACAGAGTCCTATTTGAGATGTAATTTAAGTAGCTTGAGAGAATAGGATGTTTTTCTGTGGGATTTTAAGCAGGGCAACGATACGTTTTTGACCAAAATGTTTGTGTTCTAATGACCACAACCATCCTAATTAGAGTTCTACAAAAGTCAGCGTGAGTCAACATTAACAATAGACGTAGTGCGACAGAGCAAGGATGCGTCTGATGCGAATCAGATAAAAGACCACTAATGCAGTTTGAACAACCTCCTCCGCTGCGAGTTCTGAAGGAATCCGTCTCCTCGTCAACACACTACAAATGTTTATTCACTGAGGCTTGAGACCAGGCCAAGCCTCGCTGCTACGACATCATTACTGAGACTCAGGTAACACTTCAACAGTTTTTCTTTTCAGCAAGGCCAGTCGATAGATTATGTTCCTGGTAGTGTTTTTAGAATCCATTGTGCAAAGGTTTTAGCTGTTGCCATGCGCTGTCTATAGGCTTAAAATGCCTTTTTTTTCCCTTTTCTTTTTTTTCACAAAGGGGGCAACAGCAGTTCTGTGTTGTAACTTCTTACTAATTGTATATAAACTAATGAACACTATGATTATAAAGAGATGATTGTATTTTTGTATCAGTTGTTCTCCTGGTTTTACAGAGAAAAATGGATTACGGAATAAAATATTTGTTTAAGGTTTATGACTTGTGCAATTATGTTTTCCTTTTCAGAAGCTCACGTTAATAGCGCTGTGATACAACACACACAAAGATTTCTGCATGTATTCGAGTCTTAGAGCAAAGATTTTACCGCGACAAAAGTGGCACGCCATCTCATTTCAGCACGGCTTAATTTACACAGTTAAAAAAGTTTCGATTTTTACAATAATTGAAAAAAAAAACCAAAAAAACATTGTACTTGAATATGCGTTTTCAGTTTCGGGGCAAAGAGTGCACTTTGCTGATTCAAAGTCATTGAAATCCACGCGTACACACTCGCAGGGCGCCCAAAAAGAAAAGAAAAAAAAAAAAAGTCAAATGTTAAAAGCGCAGCTGCAGTGGGGGAGGCATACAGTAATTGTCAGTCACTCCTCCACACCTCAACAAGCGGATGTATTTTACTTTGAGTTTTTTCATCCTCCTCACTCCCCAAACAGCAGCCTCGCCGTCGCTAAGCTGGTGTGGAGATATCTGCACTTTGTCTGATTAAAGGAGGTCCGTGTAGAGGCTTTAAAGGCATCGTGTTGGACAGATTGTGGGCAACAACACAACTGTGAGAGGAGCTGAGAGAAGCATTCTGCAGTCTTACACCCGCTCGCTCAAGACCGAGAAGACAGACAAGAAAGGTAATTATCCCGTTCTTTCTCCTGCTTTGTGTAGTTACACAAACAGCTTGAATGAGGATTTCAAATATTTTTCCCATGAAGCACGATTATACTTCAGAATAGAGAAGAAATATTTGGTTAAAAACAAAAAAAAAGCCAGAGAAGTGTGGCAATGGTTACTCTTAAAATAGCCTAAATAATGGAAATAAGATACTTTTTCGATTAAAAAATATTTTAAAAAGTGAGCTTTCCTTTTTGTAAGCAATTCACCTTTTCCTCTCCTACCAGGCAGGCGATAAAACCATGGTTTCCTCTTATGCGGAAAATCCACTTATTGAACTGTCCCATCTAGTCTTTCCATCGAAGTTCTGTGTTTGGTGTGTGTGTGCGTGTGGTTTGTGTGTGTGTGTGTGTCATGGCAGGTAACTGAGGTTACAACCTGTTACTTCTGCGATTTGACTAAAATTGACAAACTGCCGGCGCGACGAGACAAGAAACTCTGCTCGAAAAGTCTGTCGCCATGTTGAGCGAGCGCAGCTTCGACAACAGCCACCTCACACACACATTTCTGAAAGTGTGTCTGTGGTGCAGTGTGCAGAATGGGAGCTGGTTGCGGAGTCTTGGGCAGGGGAGGGTGGAGGGGTCGGGGTGGGGGTGGGGGGGTCAAATGTAACAACGTGTATAGAATGAGTTTGCCAATTAGTGTGTTTCAAGTCTAAACTCGGGATCAAGCAATGGATTGTGGGTCACACCCTGGTATAAGACTCGACTTCCGTGTTTGGTTGGTGCCCTGTAAGAGATTTAATCCAACTCAATCAGATTATCCCAGAAATGATGGATGCTGTTGGTCTGCTGTCACCTGCTAGTCCCGAGTGTTTGGCGTTTTGGGTGGAAAACCATATTTGGACATTTTCGATGGACAAAGTTGTTCCTGCTGCTCCACAGTACAGGAATCAACAGTCTTAAGTGCTTTGCAAGACAGAAGTTTCATCAAGATGGTAACTGTTCACCTCTGTCCCCCACCAGGTCTCCCGTCCAGACGGAATGGCGTCCGTCAAGATTGTTCGAGACGAAGACCCAAACTTGATCGCCTCATCGCACACGCATAGCGGAAGTGAGGCGAGGCGAGTGTAGAGTCTGAAGTCTTCAAGTCTGACAGTTGAACAAGCTCGCCGCCGATTGAGATGCCCAACAATGGACTCACCTCAACGGGACCCTGAAAACTGACCTGATTTGGAAAGTTATGACCCAGGAGAGGAAGTCCTGCACATTGGGAGTAATTGCTGCCGCTAACGGTCTCGCTGCACAACGCTGGTCCGAAGAACCGTGATCCTCCTGAGGAACCATGAACGACCTGACGGAGATGTCGGTGAAGTGCGTCCTGGTCGGGGACAACGCGGTGGGCAAGACGGCCCTGCTGGTCCGCTTCACCTCAGAGACCTTTCCGGACAGCTACAAGCCCACCATCTTCGACAACACGGGCGTGGAGGTGTACATGGACGGCGTGCAGATCAGCCTGGGCCTGTGGGACACGGCGGGCAACGACAACTTCAAGCAGATCCGGCCCAGGTCGTACCAGCAGGCCGACATCGTTCTCATCTGCTACTCGGTGGCCAATCCCAACTCGCTGGCCAACGTGCAGCGCAAGTGGATCGCCGAGGTCCGGCAGCACCTGCCCAGGGTGCCGGTGCTGGTCGTGGCCACCCAGACGGACCTGCGGGAGTCGGGGTCGTACCGCGGCAACTGCATCACGGCGGCCGAGGGGCGGCAGGTGGCTCACGACGTGCACGCCAAGGGCTACCTGGAGTGTTCGTCGCTGAACAACCGCGGCGTGCAGCAGGTGTTTGAGTACGCGGTGAGGACGGCCATCAACAAGGCCAAGAAGAGAGCCAGGAGACGCATGTTCAGCATGGACCAGTGCAAGGTCTTTTGACCTCTCACCATGACCTTTTTTTGGGCGGGGGGGTTTTTCCTGTTTTTTCGCTAACAGGACGTCCACAAACCCCCAACAGTGACCTCAAGTAATAGTTGTGCAGGACTAACAGATGCACCAGGCCCGGTTTTCATCAAAACTGTGGGAAAATTGCTTGTGAATATGTTGCACTGACCGAGGCGTTTCATACATTTTTGTGGAATAATTCTACTTAAAGCATTTGAAGCTTCAATGATTTAAAATACTAGTTTCTAAGTTTATTTTATGAATTAGCACCACAAAGAGGGAAGTGTCTTACTGTGCGAGCTTGGGACGGAATCTACAGACTTTGTAATGCGGTGACGAACCAAACATCATTTTCAACAAAGCCTTTTTTTAAGACAATGTTATTTTAATGCTCTTAGAATTCTTGTTGGACATGTACACACATACTGGGATTTGTCAGCAACTACATCAACTATCAAGAACGAGACGATGCGAGGGTCCGCTGAGATCCGACTAGTTTTTTATCGAGAGAGAAGCTTTTCATGAAAGGTGACCAGGAAATAAACTCGCCATAAATGAAGCATAGACGGAGTAAAGCTATGACGGCTGTTTTAGAATCACCTCTTGAAACTATTTAATGTGTACTTGTGTTTTGAAGTGTTTAGTTTTAAATCAAGTAATAAATAAATACATCACATCAATCATTAAAAAGTCTGAGTAAGTTCAAATAAAAGATTTAAAGCTTTTAATGCGTATAAGATTTTGTAAAAACAAACTGATTGACATTCAGATTAACCTAAATCGCTCTAAGCCTTTTTTTGTCACAGAAACAATAAACACATTTTACATCAAACTAAAGCTTGATAGCATGTAACATTTTTTTTTTTGTACATCGTGAACCCTCGAGTGCACGACGGAACGTGTTCTCACACACACACACACACACACAGTTTGAAATATATCAGTGATCTTCTTGTTATTGACTTAATAATTAGAATTGTTTGCTCAGGTTTGTGTTTCTAAAAGCATGTTCATTTCTTTTCAACAATTCATATTATTTCCGGGCAAATTATACTAAATTAATAGAACACTGTTCACAATTGATATATTTCATTTTGAAATCTTCCTACATATTCTCATACAGATCACACGTGTTTTCAAAGCTTTTACACTGAAATGTTTATTTTGAATAACACAATGTGGCTCCTTTTTGAAAATAATGTGAAAAGCGCTCCGTTTACGAGGCGATATGAAGTACGAGGCATCAGGACGTACTCTCTAATATATCTTGTGTGTTTCTACCATAGTGTGTGCGCCGCCGAAAGTGTGTGTGTGTGTGTGAAGAAACATGTCAGTGAATACAGAGAACTCCTTGGACAAGCTCTCCCTCCCCCTTCACGCTCTCTCCCGCTATTTTCTTGATGTTCTTCACTCTTGCGGTTTTTTTTTTCAAGAGTTGCTGAGGATGAGAGGTACAGCGCAGGCTTTTCAAGGATATGCTGTAGAAACACCAAACCACATCCCAGCACACACACACACACATACACACTCGAACACACACACACAGTTTATAACATTGTCATAGCCAGAGTACATAACTTGGTAATGAGCCACTTTCAAGCGCAAATGAACCATTTGAATGTTTTCCCGGTGAGACTCGGATGCTCTCATGGAGGTTATGGACACCTGGGGCAAGAATACACACCGCTTACAAGTATCTGAAGTACAAATACTCGCTCAAAGGAACCTGCGCAAGTTGGTCCCATTTAAATTTGTGGACGTAATCCCACTTTGGTGCTTGTTCGCCAGCAGGTCGAGGTAACAACTAACAATCTTTTCAGCTCTTGACCACATTCTTTCTGCGTCTCCATATTTTGAACTAAAGGAAAACTCCCTTTAATGGCGGAAACTCCCAGTACATATGTGCGCCTCACGGGGGAGCTGGTGGTTGTTAGGCTTTTTTTCCCCCTGTGTCCCGAATGATGGATTGACCCTCACTAGAAAACGGGTTGTTGATCTTAGTGTGTTTGGATCTAATGTTGGATATCCATGTTTTTGCTAAATGTCTGCGTTTTGCAGTCGCGCACGCTAAAACGTAGCATGTAAAAGTGCAGGCCGCCTTTTTGCGTACGTGCCTGTGACGGGTTGCGATGTTAGTCATTTATCGGGGGGAAGAAAAAACATTTACAAGCAGGTCGTTACGCTGCCGCTGTGGTCAGGTCCTTCTTGTGTCACTTCTTCCGTGGCGACCACATGCTTTAACCCCCCCCCCTAGACACACACGCACACACACCTTCCACGTTCCCCTTCACATATGTACAGAGTGACTGGGGCGCGGCGAGCTGGTTGTTTTCGCAGAAAGCGTGCGAAAGAGGTGCACATGCGTAACCATTAAAGGCTGCGTTTAATGCGGAGGCAATTTGAAGACAGCCATCTTTGGTTTTGGTGGTCGCACCTGTTCTCCGCGCGCTCTCGGGAGCAAAAAAAATCAGATGCTACATTCTTTCTATTTACGTAACAATACATCGATACTGAATGTCTCTGCAACAAATATGCAGAACATTTATGAACTGATGATGATGCATGAGTTCACTGTTTTCCCAACCAGCTCAACCAGTTTAACCAGCTCAACCTGAATCTGGGTGGCGGTTATTTTATCTAACCCTATTTCGACCTTTCAGAAGGCCTACGCTGCGAAAGGATATGTTTTTATTGTAGTTGTTTGTCACTCAGCTTTTGCGTTTTTCATGGATTTGCTAATGCGACACACACGGACCCCCGGCCTTAAGCCATCAAACCAACTTGTTTTATGCCACACCAGATCTGCAGCCTCACGTTGAGCAGATCCGACACCATGTATTGCTCAAAAATCTACAAGGACCCAACTCATAAAGCTCTTTTTTTTTGTCCTTATGTTCACTTTTTGATGTGTGTGTGTGTGTATTTTACACCTGCTAGAGTTGCAACCACCTTCCTTAGGAGCGGTTCTGACTTCGACACCGCTCATCAGATATCGCTGATATGCCGCGGGAAGGCGAGAATCCTGTTCGGCGTCTGTATATGATTACACACACACTTCCTCAGCTGTCACTTCACCATGTCTCCCCGCTCTGCTCGAGCTGCTCTCCGTGTCACAGCTCTCTTTCCCCCTCCTTGGTGTCATGAGCTGCCTCGGCGACTGGCGGGATCACGGCAGACTTTGAGCGCTTCGTATCTCTAATTGTGACTCTTTAAGGGATCTAAAACACATTTGTCCTCCAAGCCTGACTTAGTGCGCCTTCCTCTCTCGCTCTCTGTCTCTCACACACACACACACACACACACACACACACAGGAAACACCTGTCCTATGCAGGCTCCGCACCACAGAAACTGAGTGACGCATCAGCACATCAAATCTTAAATACTTACAACTCTGCAGCTCAACATGATCAGTACCGTCTCCACATTAGTTACGAGAGGCGAAAATCCAATTTAAGATGCTCCCTTTTTCTTCTTTAGGAAAAAAAAAAAAGGATTTTTCACAAAGTTGCAATCACGCATCATCAACAGCGCCTCTCTGACAAGATCAATGATTCTGCAAAATGCATTTTTCTTTTTTGGGGGGCAAAATTACAACACTGCGTTCGAGGGATTCTTAATATTCTAAGCGTGAATTGTAACTGCAGGGAGTATTCTTCCACGTGCAGCTGCACACTTATACACACAAACTCACACCGACAACCGCAGTCTTCTGGTGGTGCCGACGAGGTGCCTTGCTCGGGGTCATCTTGGTAGGGCGCCGAGAGAGCTGCACACAGGAAGGAATGTATAGGAAGCATTTCTGTTTGTATGTTGTTGTTTTTTATATTTTCAAAATGCCTGAGAGTAAAACACATGAAGTATAACCTTTTTAACACGATCCGGCCAAAGATATTGTAGATGTGTGAAGAGAGATGTAGGTCAGGAGGTATCGACGTTCTCCCCTCTCATGATTGTAATCAGGAGTTTTTCGGTTCTTCTGCGTTTGCGTCCTGTCGCTTCCCACAACATGGTTTTTCTCAAGGGGCGTTCAAGTGTTCAAGGTGACATGAACACGCTGTCATGCAAGAAACACACAGCATGAAAGAACAGACAGGAGGAGCACGAGAGAGCAGGACGTGTCTGCTGAGGACTGAATAAAAAACAACGTTAAAAGGTTTTAACGAGGCTGAAATCTTCTCTCAAAGGCAAGTAAGTAAAAAGTTTCTTGTGCTTTTGTGCATTTTTAGTTGTAACCGGGCTGAAATCTGACCCTGGAAACGTGTGAAGCCCATTGTCATGTAGCATGTATGACATGGCTCACATAGGTGTGTGTGTGTGTGTGTGTGTGTGTGTGTGTGTGCATCTTGAATGACCTGAGCAAAGGTAAGAACGTGTCGCTGCATGTGCGTGAGAGGGACATATGTCATTAGCTGTGTAATGCAGTAAGGTTCTGTGTGTGTGTGTGGTGTGTGTGTGTGTGTGTGTTGTACAGCTGGTTGTGGTCATGTACACAAGTGGATAAGGCTGCCGAGCGTCACATTTCAGGCAGTGCCCGTGTGCTATGTGATACAGCAGTCACCTGTGTATGTGTGTGTGTGTGTGTGTGTAGGTGTGTGTGTGATATCCCCAGGTCCTGTTCCAGAGCTGCGTTCACACACAAACACACACACAAACACACACACACACATAGGCAGTGACGGAGGCAAACTGCGACTAACGGCTACTGGAGCATTCAGAGCTTCTGACAGGATGTGAGATTTGGAGAATTTTCTCGCGGTCTCGGCTCTCCTCGGCAGGAGAGGATGGAGATCAGAATAGATTGACGCTCCGGATTTGGACCCGGGCCGCCTCGACGACCGCTTTGCTGAATAATTGATCCCTCGGCTTGTGACTGGCTGAAAATGAGGAAGACGGCGCTGATGGTTTGGATCAGCCTTTTGGTGCAAGGTCAGCTCTGCACGATGAGTCTGTTTGTTTGTTTGTTTCCTGTCTCTTTCCCTGACATGCCGTCTCCGGCCTCCGCCGTCCTCTCGCCCCCCCCACAGTGTCCCACGGCGCCCAGGGTCAGTATGCCCGCAAGCTTCTCAGCGACCTGATGGAGGACTACTCCAACGCTCTGCGGCCCGTGGAGGACACGGACAAAGCCCTGAACGTGTCTCTTCAGATCACCCTGTCACAGATCAAAGATATGGTGAGTGGACAGGAGACACAAAGCAGCTCAGCGCCGCCCCGGCAACCATTCCGTGGTCGCACCTCTGTAATGGCATTGATTTTCTCTTTAAATGACCCCCCCCCCCCTTTTGATTGCTCCACACAAATGCAGGAAACATGTTTTTTTTTGTGATCATGCACAGGAAACATGTTTCTACATGCACGCTTTTACACCACGGAGATTTCAATATTTCATGTATCCATGATAAAGTGATTTCTTTTGAATTGAATGCTTTTAATATATGTATTTTATATGTATACATATATATATGAAGTGGCTTTAAAATACATATATTACATAGTAATTACATATTACTTCTATTAATTACTTATTTTTTTGTCTAGTTCTGTGTTTTTATTGCAGGCTGCAGCCTTTCTTGCTTTAACAAAAAGGTGTGGAGAGGAAATGCAATGAAGATTTCCTCTATAAAAATAATGAAATAAAAAATTTAAAAACCAGTTGAAAAAAACTGAAACCTCGACATCATTAAGTCAAGTGGCTGCCGTCATGTGTTCCGTTTGTTGATAGCGAAAGTAACAAATCCAGTGAAGATAGCGACGCCATCAGCAGGCTTCAGCAGATGCAGAATTATTCATGATGCTCAGCTCGTTTCCTCATGGCACATATCACAGCTGATGAGGCTTAGAAATTAAGATCCGATTACGGATACGAGCGCTGCTATCTGTCCAACACAGGTTTAAGTGTTCAAGGAGTCCAACTGTGATTTAGAGCTGCAGACGCACCGGGCCGCTTTGGCCTCTGAGTCACAGAGACGGAATCCCCCCCCCAAAATCAATTTTTCATCTTCACAATACAAGCAGCATCTTCTCTTGATGTTCCCGTCATGTGTCGAGTTCCAAAAAGAGAAAAATATCCCAACCCGCACTTTACTGCATTTTCAGTGGAGTCTTTGTGTTCTTCAAGAGGCACACTTGGTTGAAATAGCAATTTTTTAACAGTTCTTGGACCACTAGAGGTCAGCACTGAGAGGCAGTCTGGTGGAACTGCTTCACAACGACCTGCTCTGGCTGACACCTCTAAGAAATAGCTCTCGGCCAATATGTGTGTTTGTGTGTGTGTGTGTGTGCACAGGACGAGCGTAACCAGGTGCTCACCACCTACCTGTGGATCAGGCAGGTGTGGTATGACGCCTACCTGAAGTGGGACAAGGAGGACTACGACGACCTGGAGATGATCAACATCCCCAGCGACCTGGTGTGGAAGCCCGACATCGTCCTCTACAACAAGTCGGTGACAAGACAGCTAGAAGAGATGAATAGACAGACAGTGAGGGAAGTCAGGGAAAATGAATGTCAGTTCTTTCATTCTGTTCATTTAATCTAAAATAGCTTTTGATTTGACAATGATTCAGGCACCACATCTGCACCGATAAAGTATCATTGAAAGTAAATCAATCAAAAATGTACCTTTCCCTCCATAATTCACATGAAAAAATAAAAATCCACCAACAGATGAAAAAATAAATGCAAATCAAAAATAATTAGAAAAGAAGGAGATCAAAATAAGGGGGTTGGGGTCGTAGCAGCTATGTTTTCATACATATAATAATATACTGTATGTACATACTACACATAGTTGACCTTTTAGATCAGGGGTCATGAACCTTTTTGACCCCGTTGCCCCGCTCCGCCCGTTTCAGAGCAGATGAGGAGTCGTCCGGTCCGTCCAACACCAACGTGAAGCTGCGGTACAACGGCGAGCTCGTCTGGGACTCTCCGGCCATCACAAAGAGCACATGCGTGGTGGACGTCTCCTACTTCCCCTTCGACTGGCAGCAGTGCAACCTCACCTTCGGATCCTGGACCTACAACGGCAACCAGGTGTGTGTGAGGACAGCATGCTGGGTGACCTCCAAACACACTAAAATAGGTTTTATTCCGCAGAGAGCTGACATTCTTCTATTTGTTTTGGATCCTACTGTGTGCTCTGCTCTGACCCTTAAAGGGATAGTTCAGATTTTTGACATGAAGTTGTATGAGATCCTCACCATCAGTGTGGTTCATCAGCAGTGACCTTTCCCCCACTGCGTCCCGTGAGCGGAGTTCCGGCCCGGTTTTGGTGTTTCAGAAAGTAGTTCCGTCTAGTTGCTGGGCTCACACGGATAAAGCGTTTTGCTCCAAAAAACAACATGCGTTCAAATGAGTCATACATTTGCATCAGGAATTCTTTGCGACCTCACAATCACCCGGCACTATTACGACACAGCGATCTCCTGCCTCCTTCCTCCTCCAGCTGATGGAAAGGTGCGCGCAGTGATACGAATGGAGGGAAAATCTTCCCGCGTGATTGCAAGGTTGGACTTTTTTGTCGCAAAGAATGATCTCATACAATCTCATACAACTTCAAGTCAAAAAAATCTTAACTATCCCTTTAAACACAGCAGGAGCCCGTGTGGAAAGCGTGTTGTTTCACCCCCCCGCCCTCTGCAGGTGGACATCACCTTGGGGATGGACAGCGGCGACCTGTCCGACTTTGTGGAGAACGTGGAGTGGGAGTGTCACGGCATGCCGGCGGTGAAAAACGTCATGATCTACGGCTGCTGCGCCGACCCGTACACCGAGATCACCTACACGCTGCTCCTCAAGCGCCGCTCCTCCTTCTACATCTTCAACCTGCTCCTGCCCTGCTTCCTCATCTCCTTCCTGGCGCCGCTGGGCTTCTACCTGCCGGCCGACTCCGGGGAGAAGGTCTCCCTGGGGGTCACGGTGCTGCTGGCGCTCACCGTCTTCCAGCTGCTGGTGGCCGAGAGCATGCCTCCCGCCGAGAGCATGCCCTACATCGGTGAGATTCCTTCTGTGGTTGGAGCGATTCCCAGATGAGAGGGAACACAATGAATGGGACGTCTCAGCATTACTTTGTTTCATTGTTTCATCCCGAGCTGTGGTTCTTCTCCAGGTTTCCAATGTTAAAGGGAGTTTTACCCCAACCCTCCATTGCCAAGTGCTTGCCCTTGTGGGAATGTTGGGTCTCTGTTACTATTCACCCACAGCAGAGCGTTGGTCTACACCCGCTCTTTGTTAAACGCCCAAAGACTGCTTTTTTTTCTCCTTATCAGTATGAATACCATTGAATTGATACACCACAATGAAACAGAAGTTGACTCTTTTAGCAGACTATGTTGATAATCTTTATATTCGCTTAAAACTTTATAAAAGGTTTGGTTTTATCCATTCCAGGCCCTGTAAAATAATTTCACATTACAATAAGTTGCACATTCTTTGATCTCTTAATTCCTTATAATCAGGTTTTTGACTGATTTCTTCTTTCTTTTTATATTTTTCATTCCTATTGTTCAGGTTTTTGTATAATTTCTCTTATTCATTTAATTTATTTGAAAAAAAAAAATCTATTTCTCTTCTTTCATTTCATATCAAATCCTTCCAATACTTTTTTTGTCACTTATTTACGGTTTTTATTTCTCTGTTTGTAGATTATCCTTACCTGTTCTTACTGTTTTAGTCCCTCAGGTTTTTTTTATTTAGCTCCAGTGTTTCCCCAAAGATGGCCTTTTCTTCACCTTAGGTCTTGGCGGGGTTTTATTTTCTATCGTTGTTTTTAGCCTTTTTGAGATACTTGAGATACTGAACTGCTTAATGTCTATAGATATGTCTATAAACAAAGCTGATTTGATTTGATACAATCACTTAATCGCCTTTAGGATCATTAATGGCACGGCTGATTAATCTGTCTCCTCCTTTAGGAAAGTACTACATTGCTACCATGACGATGATCACAGCCTCTACGTCCCTCACCATCTTCATCATGAACATTCACTTTTGCGGCGCTGAGGCCAAGCCGGTCCCTCACTGGGCCAAAGTGCTCATCATAGACTACATGTCCAAGATCTTCTTTGTGTACGAGGTGGGGGAGAACTGCACCTCCCCGGAGAGCGAGAGGACCCCGCTGTACCCCGAGGAGCCCATGGGCGACCGGAGCTGCCTCCCCGACGACCGCTACCACGACGGCGACGCGTACAGGTACAGCAACGGCCACGGCGTGCACCACAAGGGCCAGGCCAACGGCGGCGCCGGCGCCGGCAGCAGGCACCACCACTACAACAACCACAACAACCACCATGCGTCCAGGCTGGAGAGAGGCGAGGGGAGGCGGGAGCCCACCCAGCGCTACCACATCGGGCGGGAGGAGCTTGACTACCAGGCCGCCCCCCGGCCCAGAAACCTGCAGCACTTGAACGGCGGGCCGAAGGAGCAGCTCTTCTTTCCGCCGGAGAAGCAGCAGGTGCCGGCGTGCCCCTGCAGCTGCCCCTGCCTCCAACACAACCAGGTGCTTCACCACAGCTCACAGAGCCCCATCAGGTTTCCACGGAGCCTGGGCTCCTTTTGTCGTTGTAGATTTTAGCTATTTGGAATCACTCACACACACATGTAAATCCGGAAACAATGACTAAATGGGGTTCTGGCCAAGATTCCCACTGGTAAGAACCAGGGCAGTCATGATATCAAATTTTCACCTCACGATTATTGTGGGCAAAAAATGTCACAATAATGATGCTATCACAATATCAACACGAATTGAAATGAATGAAATCGATCTTTAACTTTATTTAACCGGATTAAAGGAGCCCTATGAAAGTTTTGCCAATAATAGTGTAATTAGTGGATACTTTATGGGATTCTGCTGTGATATTTGCAGGAAACGCACTTTTCCAACGGTCGGGGTTTACACACAGCAATAATGAAGCCGTCACTTTAAGGACAAAGACTTGCACAATGTTGCTTTAATAGTCTAGTTTGTTTTCTTTGAATTAGCTGAGCAGATGTAAGATACACACTGCTTTCAAGTGGCACTGGATCATTTACACAATGTTATCATTGCCCATTTTAAACACAACATTGAAATGTTATTTTTTTAAACCATGATTATTGTCAAAACCGCAAAAGCCCTACTAAGAACATAAAACACCCACAAATGACGGCATCACACAATCCTGAATTAGGATTTAGACATAGACTTACAACTTTAAAGCAACACTATGCAACTTCTTTTGAGCAACTGTTGCCTCTCATGCCAAGAACGGTAAGATGCTGGAGCGAAAGGCAGAACAAAGGGGGAACGAGGCCTCACCAGACTTCTTTCCCTCCCTCAGGTGGTGAAGAACATCCAGTACATCGCCAACTGCTTCCGCGAGCAGAGAGCCACGTGCGTGAAGGCCGCAGAGTGGAAGAAGGTCGCCAAGGTGATGGATAGATTTTTCATGTGGATCTTCTTCGTCATGGTCTTCCTCATGAGCATCCTCATCATCGCCAAGGCATCCTGACAGCCACCTCACCCCCTATTTTTCTTTGCCCGTTTTGTTTTTGTTTGGTTCACCACCGTCACAAACACTGATCCTCCATCATTGCTGGACATCAGTGTTACTCAAAAGTCAGCGTCCGATGACCCTGAAACTGTTGTGGCGATGAAGAAAAAGGCTCATATTTCGGTTTTTATGCTGTGTGTGCTGTGCTTTCTTAGCCTCGCTGTTTTAAAAAAAAAAAAAAAGTTTCTCTCACTTTGACATGAAGGTCGCTGCACCGAAAGTCGTTCCCCTCCAACACGCACTCACAGAAATTCATTAAAGCCTCGCGGTTAGTTAACATCAGGTGTGCTCGCATGTGTGACAGAGCAGTGGAGCGGTAAGACAATCCCGGACTGGCCTTGAACATGCACGGACTCTCCATTATTCATGGGCTAACAGCCAGACATCCAACTATAGGCATTACATTACTTATATTACATCTTAAGCAACCACGTGCTGGTGTTTCCAGCCCCGGGAACAATGAGAGCAGCAGCAGATAACCTCAAGCACTCACGAAACTGCCAGAAAGACGCCAAAGGTCAGCGTCACTGACGACCTGGCCGATCACTCGTGGTGGAGGAGCACAAAGGAAAGTCGGGTAGATCTCAGACTACATCACGTCAGCTATGAAGACCTGGGAGGACTGAGCAACAACAAGATAAATTCGCAATTTTTGGTGTAAGAGAATGTGAAGGGTGGATGTAATTCTGTGATGTATTTTCTCTCACTGCTCCTGTAAAAATATATTTTTGTCTCCGGACATGCTTTTGTTGAGCTACTTTTATATATACTTTAAAGCTGCTGAACAGTTTCCCTTTGTTCCTGCGAGTTTGCTCTGTGAAACAAACCTAATAAGGAGCTTCAATTTTCTACACATATATTTTGCAAAACTGTTCATCTCTGCATTTTTGCATAAAAATTGTCATGTGACATCTGAGCTCTCTCTCTCGCTTTCTCCTTTCTTTGGTTTTTTCATGCATATATGTTTGCATAGCGACATGACTCCTCATCCAGAAGTAACAGGTGTGCAGACATTCGTCTCTTAAACATGTAGCATGAGAAGAATGTATGTAATTATTGTAGTCGCGTGAGTAAGAAATCAGGTATGCATCGTGTCACGTACCGGTTTTCACTTTATTGCAGCTAAGTAACTAAACTAAATGAAGGAAACCTATTCAAGACTCCAGGGCAGGTTGTAGGCTGACTGTGTCATACCACAACACAAGAAAAACCCTTGAATAACCCCTTTGGCATGTGACTGCATTTTACATCCAATTACTTTATCTTAGGTTTTCTTTTAATTTGCCCAACAGTCAAAAGTTTGAGTTAAGTATGAGATTAAAAAAAATACATGCAGACCGGTTCACTGTCTCATGTCACTGAACAAACGATAAATGACCCAAGAGAGCGGTGGAAATCCCCAACGGTAGCACACAGTGACATCGAGGTGTGCCAGTATGATAATGGGATGCACTTTAGCCTGCAAGAAAGTGAGTATTCCCGAGCGCTCGGTAGAATCATCATCTCTAAAAATAGTTGCTCCCATTTTCAGTCTCTATATACATCTTTCTCTGTACATCCGTCTTGAGGCAACATTTGAATAGACTGAACAAATTTCAACAAAGAATAATAATCAGTAACACAGCATTGCTGGGAATAGCTATTCTGGGAATGAATCTGAGGGCCGTTGTCAAACAGTGGTGATATGGATGTTTGAAGACAGCAGACTGTCTGCTGTCTTCAAACATCCTGATAAAAACTGTCAATATGCTGTCAGACGTGAGACGGGCGTAACTCTGCCTCCCCCTGGTGGCTCAGGAAACAAATACACAAAGGCCACCCACCCCCTGCCATCGACAACAACCAGTAACACAGTTTTTCCGTCGCTTAGCATATCTCTCCCATCTATCACTCGGACAACAACAAGTAAGGGCGTTCTTTTATCGCTTACACTCCCCCCCCCCCCCC
>CAESWR010000016.1:1798236-1812530 GCA_903171835.1 Mullus surmuletus | reverse complement strand
CCCCCCTCCCCGAAAAGAAAAGTTCCAATTTTTGCAACAGTGGAAAAAAACATCCAAACATGGCGGTTGATGATTAACAACTGGCAGCAAACCAGTTTGACTCCAGGTTTGCACACACATCAGAGAATTTGGATTTCGTAAACTGAATCCAGAATGCTTCCTTTTTCCTGAGTTATTTATCAACACAATGCGTGCTCCTCCTCAGCTGCTGCCCTCTTACACCCTGAACGGAAGTGGGAAAACTAGGACACAAGAGTCGTATTCTTATTTATTTTCCTGGTTGCTTCAGTAAGTGGGTCGCAGCATTGCACAATTAGTAATCAATGCACTTTTATATTTGGATAAATAATCAATGAGTTAAGTGGCAAAATGCAGACTGAATCCTGTGTTCCACACATAACAGTCTTTTTACACTGCAAAACAAAAAGTTGCCACGTCCTAGTGGTTAATCAGTTCATAATCATAAATAACATGACCTGGTTCAGAACTGAATCCCAATAAAACCATATAAACCAGGAAGGACACGGAGACATAAGATAAAGCGTTAAACCAGAAGAGATCACACAGTGAGCAGAGCAGATTGCAGGTAGGAGACAAACCAAGAGGCGAGAGAAGGCGCAGGTCGTTGGGTGTCTGGATTAACACCTGGTAAAACATCTAATTTTATACCATTTTATGTTTAACGCTGCGTAGACATGTTCAACCGCGCACTTTTTCTGTTGGTGATGTTGGCGTCAGTGGACCGGTCGACTCCACAAGCAGGTAAAACACACAACTCACCCATCCAGAGAAATCTACTGTGATCTGGACGTCCACCAATCATTGTTGTGGATCACAGTGGATCAGGAGGTCAGCCACACGGAGGCCGCCAGAGAGCAGGAGGAGGCTGCCCAGATGCTCAGCGCCAGAAGCTTGCAACTATCAAAGACAATAAGAAACAGAACCGGTTATGTTGCAAGGAGCTGCAAAGAGATCATGGACATGTATAATGCACATGAAGGTAAGGAGGCTCAAATATATTTCTTCTGATGCAACTTTAAGGTACAATATGTAACATTTATTATGGAATGTAACACACAGTCATGTC
Organism: Mullus surmuletus; assembly: GCA_903171835.1. NCBI lineage: Eukaryota > Metazoa > Chordata > Actinopteri > Syngnathiformes > Mullidae > Mullus > Mullus surmuletus. Next base: position 1,811,443 of record CAESWR010000016.1, on the reverse strand, counting down.
AGACAAATGTTCAAAGAAATATTCTGGCTCAACAGCAGATAAACTCCAATACAGAAGTGGACATCATCTCTTAACTGTATTCATAACAATATTTCCAGATGGTTTGTACTACCTAACTACTGCAAACGGCATGGTCTACCAAACCTTCTGTGACATGACGACGGCGGGAGGCGGCTGGACGCTGGTGGCAAGCGTTCATGAAAACAGCATTTATGGGAAGTGCTCGGTGGGCGACCGCTGGTCCAGTCAGCAGGGCAACAATCCAAACCTGCCAGATGGAGACGGGAACTGGTCCAACAGAAACACCTTTGGAACACCAGAGGGCGCCACCTCAGACGATTACAAGGTAAAAAAGGGAGGACCTCTCCTGTCTAAGTTTCATGTTAGCTTTGGCATTAGCAACTAGCAGGGCTCTCCAGGCTCTCTGTCTTTATTAGAACATGTTTTGGTAATAGAACATGTTTTCTTGGTTTGGAACAGGGTAAGGGTTAGCTTTGTGTCGCCGTCCTCAGGTGCGCTGTCTGGCGCAAGGGGGCTCTAAAAAATAAATGAATAGGTGGGATAGAAAAAAGGGAGGTCAGGAAGGTTGGGGTTAGATGGAGATTCTAGGGTTGGGGTTAGTAAAAGGGGTCGGGTGGGGTGACAGGACAAGGGGGGAGGGTTCAGTACTTAAGTACTTAAAAGATCATTAAAATGGTCCTTACTGGGTTAGGGATGGTTGGGTTGAGGGCTTGGGTCCAGGGGGTTGAGGTTAGAAAAAGTAAAAAACAGGGGTGGGTCCTAACAGAAGTAGGGATGGTTGGGTTGAGGACAAGGATCAAGAGGGTCGAGATTAGAAAAAGGCCTTTATGGTAAGGTAAGCATGGTGGCACTTTGTTTTAGTTTTGGGTCACGCCCCTCAGTTGCTTGCTTTTGACGATGAGGGGGAGGGGCTCACATGCAGTGACACTCACCCAAATTGTGAAAACAAAAGCTTGGATATCAACAAATGCAAAGGGATATGGACCGCAGTCAGAGCTCAGCACGCCATAACTCCCACACAACTTTAAAAAGATCATCAGCTTGAGTTTGATCTAAAGCTTGTTAGAGTCATGATGATACTTTCCATTTTCCCAGAATCCAGGTTACTATGACATTACGGCCAAAGACGTGTCTGTGTGGCATGTTCACAACAACATCCCATTGGAGCACTGGTCTCTGGCATCCATCCTCCGCTACCACACTGAGAACCACTTCCTCCGTCTGTACGGGGGGAACCTCTTCCAGCTCTTCAGGGTAACTCGAGGCAGCATGGAAGTCACATGAAAGTCACGTTAGACAACATGGATTTACATACACACATATCCTTTTCCTCCAGCAATACCCGGTGAGATACAACGTTGGTTCATGCAGTAACAGAGGGCCGGCGGTTCCCATTGTGTACGATCATGGGAACAGGGAGACCACCAGAAACTTGTATGGACCCAATCCAAGGAGTAAGAACTGCATCTGCAAAGAGGGGCCCCATCCCACCAATATTACTGTCTATCACTCATTCTGATTGGTTTAATGCTGGACATGTGTTCAAATACTGTTGGCAAATGAGGAAATACAACATTTTTGTCAGTTTGTGAGACTGAACCAACTAAACCAATGAAAAAGTGACGACAACAACAAAACCTGTTAAAAAAAACATAATTTGTTTAAGAGTTGTAATTCTAAGAACTTCTAAGAATGTCCACTCAAAGACATGCAAAATACGAAACAAAAATCAACCCCCCGCCAAAAAAACAAGTATTATTACTGTAGAATTCATTTTTGTGCAATAGCCAACTTTAAAATCTGTTTATTTCTTGTCATTTTTTCATGAAAGGGGAGTTTGAAGCAGGTTTCATCACATTCAGAGCTATAAACAATGAGCGTGCAGCCATGGCAATCTGCTCAGGGGTCAAGCCAACGGGATGCCACACCGAACACGTGAGTCTGAACGCTGCACAACAACAAACGCTGCCGATAATTTAGCCCAGCGAGTGTGTGATACAGTCTGTTTGCTGTCTGCAGTATTGTATAGGAGGAGGTGGATATTTTGCTGAAGCCGCTCCAAATCAGTGTGGGGACTTCCCATCATTTGACTGGGACAGACTGGGACATGGAACGGGCTGGAGTGCCTCCAAAGAGATGACCGAGTCTGCTGTTTTACTGTTTTACCGCTGATGGCAAAACTGCATCATGGACGAAACATTTATTTGCAATCAAAACTCTCACCATCGTTGATCTTCATATATCTGCATTAAAAAAATGACACCATGATGTGTTCTCCGTCTGCTATGTTCATAGTGACCTCCACCCACTCTGATTTTGACCTCCTGCAAACTCATTCACTCCTGACAGATTATAATGGTATAGGGTCTGTCATGTCAATGTCAAAAATTCTAATTCACTGTTTTCTTACTACCGTTACCGCTCGTAGTTGAGGGTCTCACCTCTCTCGTTCACTTCCTGGCATCCTCCGTCACCGTCCCCCGAGCATTTTACTAAAGCATGAATGTGTTTAGTTAACATTAACTGACAACTGACATTAGTCTGGGGATGGCGAGGGGGGACTATAAAGCACACTGCACATGTGTAGAGGTGGGGGACATATTTATCTGTTACACAACATTCTACATTTGGAGCTGGAAGTTCTAAATAACATGCAGATCAGGATCCAAGTCCACGGTACAAAAACTTTGCAGTTAGCATGTTAACATTGGGAACCAAGGGGCTAACAAAGTAGTTTCATATTGACAAAGTCACAGTATTCTTATAGCACAGATTTGTTAAAAATGTAAAAATGGTTCTAAGCATCCTCTAGGGTCAATGCTACTCACAAGATCTGTGTCTTTTATACTTATTTTGATACTATGTTTTATACTTGTACTAAGCCTTGCCCAGGCCCGACACTCTGCGTGGGCCGCGTCCTGCTCCTGCTCGTCCGGTATCGACCCCGGGCTGGCAGCGGCAGGAGTACGAGTACGAGTTGTGTGTTGTGGATACACCTGAGGGAGGAGGGAGGGTGAATGTGCCGCCCTGCTAGCGTCGCACATGCTTGTGTGGTGGCACAAATAAAACAGTCCCTTGTTGCCGACACACGGGTTATTGACCTGCTGGTTGAGCAGATTGCATAAGGAGACGAACTGAGAGGGGGAATAGGAGCAGGTTGTTGGGTGTCTGGATTAATGACTGGTAAAACATATCATTTTACACCGATTTATGTTTAACTCTGCGTAGACATGTTCAACAGCGCACTTTCGCTGGTGGTGATTTTGGCGTCAGTGGGATGGTCGGCTCCACGAGCAGGTAAAACACACAACTCACCCACACAAAGAAATGTCTTGTGATCTGGGCCTCCACCAATCATTGTTGTGGATGACAGTGATTGAAGAGGCCATCAGAAACGATGAGACCGGCGAGAGCACCATCGGCTCTCAGATGAGAAACAGTTATGTTGCAAGGAGCTGCAAAGAGATCATGGAAATATATAATCAACATGAAGGTAAGGAGGCTCAAACTTTTTTCTCAACCTTAAGGTACGATATGTAACGTTTATTGTTGAATATAACACACAGTGATGTCAACAAATATTCAAAGAAATACTCTGGCTCAACAGCAGTTCAACTCCACCAATACAGAAGTGGACATTGTCTCTTAACTGTATTCATAACAATATTTCCAGATGGTTTGTACCACCTAACTACTGCAAACGGCATGGTCTACCAAACCTTCTGTGACATGACGACGGCGGGAGGCGGCTGGACGCTGGTGGCAAGCGTTCATGAAAACAGCATTTATGGGAAGTGCTCGGTGGGCGACCGCTGGTCCAGTCAGCAGGGCAACAATCCAAACCTGCCAGATGGAGACGAGAACTGGTCCAACAGAAACACCTTTGGAACACCAGAGGGCGCCACCTCAGACGATTACAAGGTTCAAAACATTTTTTTACATCATGTTCTCTAACATGAAAGACCGATTTAATCAATTTCAGTACTAGCTAAGACAAGGGCAAAACAAAGGGGTGGACCTCTCCAGTCATGTTAGCTTTAGCATTAGCAGCTAGCAGAGCTCTCCAAGCCAAACCAGGGTTGACTCTCTGCTTCCTTCCATCTTTATAAGAAGTTAGTTTGGTAACAGAACGTTTTTAAGGGTAAGGGTTAGCGACACAGATGGCTCGGGTTTGTGTCAGTGATGCAGAGGATTATGGTTCGGGTTTGCCCATGTTGAGTCCATCCATTGAGTCCATCCTTTAATCCTGAAATACTGGATTGGGCGTACATATTGTTCCCTGAGGAGGGCCAACTTGTGCCAAGGTTGTTAGAGTCATGATGATACTTTCCATTTTCCCAGAATCCAGGTTACTATGACATTACGGCCAAAGACGTGTCTGTGTGGCATGTCCACAACAACTTCCCATTGGAGCAGTGGTCTCTGGCAGCCATCCTCCGCTACCACACCGAGAACCACTTCCTTCATCTGTACGGGGGGAACCTCTTCCAGCTCTTCAGGGTAACTCGAGGCAGCATGGAAGTAACATGAAAGTCACGATAGACAACATGGATTTACATACACACATATCCTTTTCCTCCAGCAATACCCAGTGAGATACAATGTTGGTTCATGCAGTAACAGAGGGCCGGCGGTTCCCATTGTGTACGATCATGGGAACAGGGAGACCACCAGAAACTTGTATGGACCCAATCCAAGGAGTAAGAACTGCATCTGCAAAGAGGGGCCCCATCCCACCAATATTACTGTCTATCACTCATTCTGATTGGTTTAATGCTGGACATGTGTTCAAATTCTGGTGGCAAATGAGGAAATACATTTTGTTGCCTCTTTGCTAGACTGAACCAACTACACCAATGAACCAGAGACAACAACAGCAAAATCTGAAAAACAAAACAAAACAAAAAACAACCTCATTTATTTAAGAGATGTAATTCTAAGAACTTCTTAGAATGTCCACAGCAAGACATGCAAAAAAACAAACAAAACAAAACCAAAAGTGTAATTACTGTCGTTTTTAAATGTTGTGCAATAACCAACTTTGGAATAACTTTTTTTTCTTGTCTGTGAAAGATGAGTTTGAACCAGGTTTCATCACATTCAGAGCAATAAACAATGAGCGTGCGGCCATGGCAATCTGCTCAGGGGTCAAGCCAACGGGATGCAACACCGAACACGTGAGTCTGAATGCTGCACAACAACAAACGCTGCCAATAATATAGCCCAGCGAGTGTGTGATACAGTCTGTTTGCTGTCTGCAGTATTGTATAGGAGGAGGTGGATATTTTCCTGAAGCCGCTCCAAATCAGTGTGGGGACTTCCCAGCATTTGACTGGGACAGACTGGGACATGGAACGGGCTGGAGTGCCTCCAAAGAGGTGACCGAGTCTGCTGTTTTACTGTTTTACCGCTGATGGCAAAACTGCATCATGGACAAAACATTTATTCGCAATCAAAACTCTCACCACCAGATGGCATCATTGATCTTCATGTATCTGCATTAATAAAAATGACACAGCATGATGTGATCCCTGTCTGCCATGTTCATGTTGACCTCCACCCACTGACTTTGACCCCCTCATTCACTCCTGACAGATTATAATGATATAATTAAGTCAATAAGATGAAATCCGGAACAACCCATTTACGTGCTCAAGCTAACAGGGTTATTCAAGTACACATGGCTATTGAAATCAATTGGGTTATCCCAATCGAACAGCGACGCATGGAGAATGTCTCATACAAACCCTGCTTCAAGTAATTTTACGTTCACCTTTTATCCTGGTACTTTCTACTGTCTACAAATACCAATATGTTTGTGTTTTTCATCGCACTTAAGAAATGATTGGTTTCCTACTCACTCCAAAAGTGTGGTGTTGTGTTGTTTTTGAGTTTGCCAGTGTTCACAAGTAGTTCCTGTACTCAAAAGACCAAGATACCTTGCCAACAGAACAAATAAAATGCATTATTATCATTATGTGCAGAGCACCAATGGACATTTTGTACTTTGTCTCTCTCCCCCTGATTGACACTGCCACAGCAATGTACTATGCACTTCACCATTACATGGAGAAACACAACATACCCTGGGAGCCTATGGTGAGAGAGGGGGCCCTATCAATGGTGGGACGGCGAACTGGCCCATGGAGACTGATCATGCAGCAGGCCCCACTTGCAATATGGAATCCCTGCATGATTAATCATGAGCAACTGGCATCTAGAGAACTGAGTATTGCGGACATACTACAGCAGGTCGTAACAATGGGGAACTACATCAAGGCACATCCTCTGTGTGCATGTCTGTTTGCAAATCTATGCGCCGACATGGGCTCTGAATATGAACAATTACTGTTTCACACAGAGGCACGGTGGTTGTCAAAAGGTAATGTGCTGCAGCGTTTTTTCAGGCTGAGAAAGGAACTGTTGATGTCTCGTTGCATATGTAACCGATATCTGGGCTGTGGGGACATCCAAGATGGCCGCCAAGTGGGACATGTCTTCAGAGTGGGATAATGAGTGGACATGCCAAATATGGCGTGAATACGTCAAAGAATTGATGATTTGAAGCCTTTCTCATGAATCTGACCTGAAACACAAGGAAATGAAGCTGAGTGTGTGTGTGTTTGTTGGTCTCTGTGTCTGTGCTGTGATGTGTGATACAACTGTCAGTCAAGATCAGGTGGGCGGGCCGTGTGTGCACCAGCCAATCACAGAAGGCCTGCTGTCATGCTGTCCCTCCCTGTGCTGCAGTGGCTGTGTTCACCGTGACTCAGCAGAAAATGTGTCCATAACCTCAAATCATGGTCCCAAAAAACGGCCTGTTGCCGACAAACTACACAAGCAGTCTGAAAATGACCATGGGTGACAGGAGGCTGCAATCTACCAAAAATCCGACCACCAAGTCTCCACGACTTACGGTTTAGCCGTGAGAGTGAGTCGTTTCGGGAGTTTCGACCTGGATTTGCAGCAAAAACTGGCTTCCGATTAACATTACTGCCGATGCAAAGCAGGACACGTCAGAGGGCAAACTGTGGCTCATACTGCCAAAAATGAGCGTCTTGTTGCATCAAGGTCCACATTTTAGGATTCTCTGGTCCTTTTCCTATGTTTCGATGTGTGTGTTGGGCAAAAAACATGAGCGAGGCAGCAAGTTAGAAACTTTTTTCGGCTTTAATTGTTGAGCTGCCCGCACTCTAAAGGATCACATGACGCACTCTAGTCGGCTGCATTCACTCCCATTGCATAGCTGAAATCATCGTGGAAAAACACCCCAAACTTAAACAGTAAATGTGGCGAAACCGTAGAAGATATCGACAAGCCATCTACACTTTTGAAAAGTCAACTCCTGCATTCAAGTTTTGACTGTTTGTAATTAGGCTTCCATGTGAAAGTATGGTGATGGAGGCACATCATTTATGCAGTGACTGCATTGATGGATTCAGGGGGAAACTCGCATACTGGAGAGAAAGGCAAACTTCACCAAGGCTCAGCCGTCCCATTAAATGTGGTGAGTTGAGAGATACAATCACAATACATAAAAGACACGACAAGCTCTAATGATGAAACTGAAGGACATTGATACTGTTTATCTTTAAAAAGTTCATTGTGTCCACTTAAAGATGCTGTAGCGCTTTCGTAATTCATTGTTTGAGTTATTGTTTGTTCAGGATTAATTTGGAGCCTTAAATAAATAAATATTAAATACAAGCTCAACTGACTGTACATATCCTGACCCTGAAAATACAATGCTCACTTTGTGCAGTAATCTCAACCTAGCTTTTCAGCCTCCGTCCATAATAATACACATTAGATAGCAAACTATTACATTGTCAAAACCAAACTAATCTTAGCAAAGAAATGTCTCAGTTTTTAATGTCTGGGGTCGCCAGAAATCTGTGATGTTAAAATGGGGTCACGAGCCAAAAAAGGTTGGGAACCACTGAATTAAGTTATTAGAAATTGCATGTGTTGATAATTCCTGCATCTATCATTGTGCAAATTATGATCAAGGTCAATAAATCTAGGTTTAATTGCATACCCAAATTGCACAATGAGTCACCTTTGCACCTTTATCTTTGGATGAATAATCAGTGAACCAAGTGGCAAAATGCAGACAGGATCCTGTGTTCCACTCCAGTCCATTTTTCTTTATTTAGCACCAATTAACAACAAACTTTTTACACTACAACACAAAAAGTTAGAAAAGTTATAATCGGGGAAAGTCTTTTGGACCAATTGTGTTGCCATGTCTTGGTGGTTAATCAGGTTTTAATCATAACTCACATGCCTTTCACCTCCCTTGATTGAAACCCAATAACAATATATAAACAAGGAAGGATATGGAGACGTGTGTGAGCGGATCCGTATCCGTAAGGGTGAGGATAATATCCTTGTTTTACCCCTCCTCAAGGATACGGAGACGTCTTATAAACTCGCACAGTGAGAGATCGCACAGTGAGCGTAGCAGATTACAGGTAGGAGACAAACTAAGAGGGAGTTGGAGCAGATTGTTGGGTGTCTGGATTCACACCTGGTAAAACATCTCATTTTAAACCCATTTATGTTTAACTCTGTGTAGACATGTTCAACCTCGTAATTTTGCTGGCGGTGACTTTGGCGTTGGTGGACCGGGCAACTCCACGAGCAGGTAAAACACACAACTTACCCACCCAAAGAAATGTCCTGTGATCTAGGCGTCCACCAATCATTGTTGTGCATCACAGTGGACGCACATCAGAGGACCACCGACAGATTCAGTTATGTTGCAAGGAGCTGCAAAGAGATCATGGACACGTATAATGAACATAAAGGTAAGGAGGCTCAAATATTTTTTCGAATGCAACTTTAACGTACAATATGTAACATTGATTTAGGAATATGACAAACAGTCAAATCAAACAAATTTTCAAAGAAATATTCTGGCTCAACAGCAGATAAACTCCAATACAGAAGTGGACATCGTCTCTTAACTGTATTCATAACAATATTTCCAGATGGTTTGTACTACCTAACTACTGCAAACGGCATGGTCTACCAAACCTTTTGTGACATGACGACGGCGGGAGGCGGCTGGACGCTGGTGGCAAGCGTTCATGAAAACAGCATTTATGGGAAGTGCTCGGTGGGCGACCGCTGGTCCAGTCAGCAGGGCAACAATCCAAACCTGCCAGATGGAGACGGGAACTGGTCCAACAGAAACACCTTTGGAACACCAGAGGGCGCCACCTCAGACGATTACAAGGTTCAAAACTAAAAACTGTTCTCTAACATCAAACATCGATTTACATCATTTTCTCTTGTGTCAAACACTGATTCAATGAATTTCAGTAGTTCCAAAAAAAGGGGCAAAACACGTAGGCGAGAGCTATATGCCAAAGCCTTCAAGGTAATAATAACACTCTTGTTCATCCTGTGTCTGAACACAAGAACCTAAACCGTCTGTACAAATAAGAGGACAACTCAACGTTTGAGCTGTTACAAAGGGACAGAACCCTCCCCTCTCAGTTTCACGTTAGCTTTAGCATTAGCAACTAGCAGGGCTCTCCACGCCAAAACAACGTTGACTCTCGGCTTCTCTCTGGCTTTATCAGAACTTGGTGTGACAGACGGCTGGGGGTGGGGGGGTACAGGTGTGGGGACTCGGGGGGATAGGTTGGGGTTAGGTGAATATTTTAGGGTTGGGGTTATTTGAGAGGGGTTGGGTGGGGTGACAGGGAAAGGAGGGGCGGTAGGTCGGTTTCGGGGTGGGGGGCTGTTTTGAGAGGTTGGTTTTGGGGAGGGAAGGGGAAGAGGGGGTTGGGGTGAGGTGTGCGATGAAGAGTGGGTTTCTGGGGTTGAGGTTAGCAAAAAAGAAGGTTGGGTAGGGTGACAATATTAGGAAGGGGGTTAGGTTTGGGTTGAGGGATGGGTTACGGTTAGCGACGCGGAGGGTTAGTGTTAGCGAAGCGGCGTTAATGTCTGCTCCGCCCACGTAGCGTTGGGTCACGCTTGTCCATTTGAATATGAGGGGGAGGGGCTCACATGCAATGACTGTAACCAAAACAACCAAAGCTTGGATATCAACAAATGTGAAGGGACTCTGAGCGCAGTCAGAGCTCAAGACGCTGCGACTCCCTATACCTTGAAGTAGATGCTACTTGTTTGGTGCTTTCAAGGTATTAAGGTAAAAAAAATTATCGGTACAAAGTTGTTGTTTCGTATCTTCCCGCGTTGAATCAGTTTGATCCCAAGCTTGTTAGAGGCGTGATGATACTTTCTATTTTCCCAGAATCCAGGTTACTATGACATTACAGCCAAAGACGTGTCTGTGTGGCATGTTCACAACAACATCCCATTGGAGCAGTGGTCTCTGGCATCCATCCTTCGCTACCACACTGAGAACCACTTCCTCCATCTGTACGGGGGGAACCTCTTCCAGCTCTTCAAGGTAACTCGAGGCAGCATGGAAGTAACATGAAAGTCACGTTAGACAACATGGATTTACATACACACATATCCTTTTCCTCCAGAAATACCCGGTGAGATACAACGTTGGTTCATGCAGTAACAGAGGGCCGGCAGTTCCCATTGTGTACGATCATGGAAACAGGGAGACCACCAGAAACTTGTATGGACCCAATCCAAGGAGTAAGAACTGCATCTGCAAAGAGGGGCCCCATCCCACCAATATTACTGTCTATTACTCTATCACTCTATCACTCATTCTGATTGGTTTGGATGTCAAACGTGTTCAAATACTGTTGGCAAATGAGGAAATACAACAGTTTTGTCAGTTTGTGAGACTGAACCAACTAAAGCAATGAACAAGTGACGACAACAACAAAACCTGTTAAAAAACCCCTAATTTGTTTAAGAGTTGTAATTCTAAGAACTTCTAAGAATGTCCACTCAAAGACATGCAAATTACAAAACAAAAATCAACCCCCCGCCAAAAAAACAAGTATTATTACTGTAAAATTCAATGTTGTGCAGTAGCCAACTTTAAAATCTGTTTATTTCTTGTCATTTTTTCATGAAAGAGGAGTTTGAAGCAGGTTTCATCACATTCAGAGCTATAAACAATGAGCGTGCAGCCATGGCAATCTGCTCAGGGGTCAAGCCAACGGGATGCAACACCGAACACGTGAGTCTGAACGCTGCACAACAACAAACGCTGCCGATAATTTAGCCCAGCGAGTGTGTGATACAGTCTGTTTGCTGTCTGCAGTATTGTGTCGGAGGAGGTGGATATTTTCCTCAAGCCGCTCCAGATCAGTGTGGGGACTTCCCAGCATTTGACTGGGACAGACTGGGACATGACAAGGGCTGGAGTGCCTCCAAAGAGGTGACCGAGTCTGCTGTTTTACTGTTTTACCGCTGATGGTAAAACTGCATCATGGATGAAACATTTATTTGCAATCAAAACTCTCACCACCAGATGGCATCATTGATCTTCATATATCTGCATTAAAAAAATGACACAGCATGATGTGTTCTCTGTCTGCCATGTTCATGGTGACCTCCACCCACTCTGACTTTGACCTCCTGCAAACTCATTCATTCTTGACAGATTATAATGATATAATTATGTCAATAAGCTGAAACGCAGTACGTTCAACATTTTGAACAGATTCCCTGAATATATTTGAATAGTTGTTTGGGACAAATTCTAATTCACTGTTTTCTTACTACCGTTACCGCTCGTAGTTGAGGGTCTTACCTCTCTCGTTCACCTCCTGGCATCCTGCGTCACCGTCCCCCGAGCGTTCCTCCAATGCGCTGCACCCCTGCTGGATGACCTGCTCAGCTCAAGTGACGCAAAAAGCGTGTGCGGTGCATTGTGGGAGCGAGAGCTGCCGTTCTCTCTTTTGTAAGACAGATGTACCCGTCACTAGGTGCCATTCTAAGGTGAAACTGCTGCTTATGGGGGCTTACATGTGAGGAAAAAAAGGCAAAAGTGAGAGGTGTGAGGTAAATATTGTGTTTAATTAACAAACATCAGTCAGGGAACTGACATTAGTCTGGGGATGGCGAGGGGGGACTATAAAGCACAATGCACATGTGTAGAGGTGGGGGACATATTTATCTGTTACACAAGGCGCCCCTGTACATTTGGAGCGGGAAGTTCTATATAACATACAGATCAGGATCCAAGTCTACGGTACAAAAACTTAGCAGCAACATGTTAACATCGGGAACCAAGGGGCTAACAAAGTAGTTTCATTTAGAAAAAGTCACAGTATTCTTTAAGCATAAATTTGTTAAAAAGGTAAAAACAGTTCTAAGCATCCTCTAGGGTCAATGCTACTCACAAGATCTGTGTGTTTTATACTCTAATATAAAGACCTTCTGGTAATGGCACAGTACAAACTCTCAGGAAACGCGACAAAAATATACAATGTCTTCACGTCACATTTGCAGATTAAAATGTAACTAAGGTCTCTGGCAAGCACAATAGTTTCAGTGATCAAGAAAGAAAAAAACAACTTCTCTTCAACCAAAATAAAGGACACCATTTTGTTAGTTCAGCTATCTTGACAGATTATGTCTTTTTTAATACAAAAATAAGGACAAATATAAATTAATATATATTAAAAGAATCAGATTGATACATGGGGGATCTACTGAATAAGTACAGGTATTTATGGTACAATAAATACTTGTCATTCATGACTGGGGGTAGATAAACAGAGAGTAGTGTGTTTAACCTGGCAGGTAACATATAACTCTTCTACAGGTGAGAGCATTTGAATGTGTGTGTGTGTGTGTGTGTGTGTGTTGTTCAGTAGCTGTATAAAATACCACAAGTTTGATCACAGCTGTGTGGAGGGTGGTGCACACAGTCTCAGCGGGTTCAGGAGGTCTGTTTTAAGAGAAACTACGAGCGGTGGGTGGATTTCGTGTTGTAGTGGGTTATCACTGCCTGCCCATCTCCCGTGTCAAAAAGCAGCTCCTCCTAGTGGTGAGTCTGTGGTACTACCGGTTAAGGTTACTCCCTAAAACACACAACTCACAGACAGGAAGCAGGAAGTCTACAGGAAGCGGTCGGCCCGTCAACGACCGGTCAGTCCTCCGGGGAAGAGACAGTGGCACACCATTAGAGTCATCATGACCAACGAAAAAGAAGTAGATGCAAGGAAAACTCTTGTGGGTTTTCTTTTTTTTTTTTGTCTTTTTCTCCACTTCGTAATAAAAAATAAGTCTGTTT
>CAESWR010000016.1:1672322-1692313 GCA_903171835.1 Mullus surmuletus | reverse complement strand
GACGGCAGTGGAAAGTTTGAATAATATGTTCTTAACCAACAACAAATAGCACAGCGCTGACAACAGAGCGGGAGATGTGTTCAATGCCTCAAGCAGGGTGAGTTGCCTTCAATCAACACTTAGAAGAGGTGTGGTTTTGATCCTCATGAAAACAAAATATTGTGCACCACCGATGACTGCATTTTATATTCCAATAACTTGTGCCTTGGCTTCCTCGGCTCCCCCTGTCCCTCTGTGTCAGATCCTGACTGTTATATCAGACATCCTTTCATGTCTAATGTAAGACCCAGTGGGCGCTCACCTAACCTCGGCGTAAACCCTTCTGAAGCCAGGATGAGGCGCACTAGCTCATAAGCCTTTAATCATCATTATAAAGCAACAAAGTATATCTTGGGAAAACGGGTAGGTTGTTGCATGGGCCAAAAAGAAACAGAGGACTTTGCAGGTGTTTTTCTTGCAACTGTGAATTTTTCCATTCGTAACAAGCAATCACAGCGGTTCAAGTGTGGTTGCGAAGACACACAACAAACAACTGGTAAGGGTTAGGAGAAATATCCTTGGCGATGTCATGCACACTCACACTCAGAGCATCTCACACTGACAGGTGGGTTTAGGTTGGCATCTGCTTCAAACTAACGTCAGACTGTGCCTCGTTCATCTGCATCAGTCGGAGGAATGCGACTGTATGCCAGGATCTCTGGGCTGAGAAGCAAAACAATGAGCTGAGGGGGAAGAGTTGGGTGATAAGTCGGTGGGTGTGTCAAGTTGAGTGGTGTGAGGTAAGAAATTGAAATCCCACTGTGACGATACTTATGAGCAAAAGCATTTCTTATTATGTACTCCATTTGCGTATCAACAGGAAATATGTAATTCAGTGAACTGAAAATTTAAACCATATTGTTTGACTGGTTTTCATATATGCAAGTGCACTCAAATGACGATGAAACTAGCATGACGTATTGTGTTGGTTCATAATTTGAATTCTAAGAACACACCAAGAGATCATGGAATAATTTTTATGTGAATCTCTGTGATAAGGGGAGTTCCAGTAAAGCAAATGCAATATCTCCCATTAACAGAAAACAATAAATCTCAAAGGTCACAATTCCTGAGCATTACCGCAAAATATTCATTGGCATTGTAGATGACATTGGCCCTTGTTTGAACTTTATCTTTGGAAAATATCATTTTATGTTTGGAGATGTTTTAATTGTCTAGGGACATAAAAAAGAAGTGCCCAATAATACGAAACCCTCCCTCGAGGGGTGTTCTGAATAAAATGATGGATACGCCAGGCTAATTTATCCTCCCGACTTACCATTATTCGAATCCTCAGGTGCTCTTTGGATCATGGCAAACTCATAAAGTCGAGGGACAAAGAGAAAGACAACAAAAAAACAGAAGACAACGACTTTGACATAACCCAAACATTTTCCCCCCTCTAATTTTCAGGTGGAAGAATGATCTTTGTATTGCCTCAAAGGTCTCTTTGTCCCAGAAAATTGTCTTTATTGTTTTAAGTTCTACATTTACACGTCTGCACTGGCCCGTTGAAGTGAAGAGCTGTCCTTAGAAGGGCAGAGAGGATGTGACTCTTGGGTTTTTTGGACAAAGTTGTGGGAATGGTGTCACTTTGGAATGCTGGGGGCTTTGCAGCAAAGTACCTCTACTGTACACACAGCGATCCCATTGCCGGATCGACCAAAAATATCGTCAGCCACATCTTTGAGAACTGAGGCCTGAAGGAAAAATTTTGCCAGGTGCGGGAAGAATATCCTGGCAAAACAGTGACTATTAAATGGAAAAATGGAAAATGAACCACAACAATTTTAAACATTATTATCAGGTCCGTTGACTTTCTGTGACCCAGAGGAGCAAATAGACGAGCTTTGAAGCAGACTGTGAAGGTATGTCTCACTGGAAGAGCATCACACAGAGTGCTCTCATGCCTGTCTGAAGTTTATACACACAGGACTGCCGCTGTTGTCACAGATGGACCTCAGACCTACAAAAAAATTGTGGCTGTTTGTATTCACGAGAGCATGTGTGCTTCAGATTCCTGCATATTCATATTCTATTCCATGCAAGCAGCCTCAGGTGCATGTTTTCTTGTGTGCTAGTCATTCGGCCGTGTGTTTCTGTGCTTTACGGTTCCACCACACACACACACATACCACGAGCCAGAGATGTTAATCAGGGAGCAAGAAGGGGATCTGCATAGTGTCTGATCTGGACCACTCTGCTGTGTTTACACAGAGTTTTTTATTACAGGCCAGGGGAGGAGGAAGCGAAAAGTCTTTATCACATTAATAATATCCTTGTCGGATTCCTGCAGGACACGGCGTGATGGAGAAAACAGATCCAGAGAGGAGAGTGGAGGCAAGCTGAATTTGCGGGGTTATGAACTGAAGATATTAAAAAACAGGCACGTCATTGTGAAGGCATTATTTTGAAACACTGATTTGCAACGGTGAGAGAGAGGAACAAACTGTTCTCAGTGCACTGACAATCCTGGCTGTGTCAGTATCTACGTATACAAGGGAAGTTGCGGACAAGTGTACGGTTCAAGCAAACCATCGACTTTGCATCATAAGGCCAGAGTTTGAGTGAAATTAGTGAGAACATAACGAAAGACGACAGCTTACGGATATCAGATAGTTCTAACAAACAGCTTGTACGGTTGTTTGGATTGGAGCATTTGTTGAGGAAACAAAAAAAGAGCCGGTGCAAAGTTTCTTCAGAGCAAGTCAAAGGAAGTCAAGTGTATTCCCTCAGCCCTTGACCTATGATTCAGATTTGGGGCATTACATTTATAAAAAAGTTAAATGGAAGAGATCAAAGACCGGTATGTTAAAACAAAATGACATTCAAAAACACACTATGGTGAAGAAAGCAGCTATAGTCACCATAAAGTAGAAGCCTGAGCCTCCACACACACACACACACACACACACACAGACACACAGAAAGAAAGGCGATAAAAGGAAAGCACAAAAGGGAGAGGAAGAAAGACGACAGCGGTCACACGGAGAGAGAAGAATCGGGATGAAGGTCAAGATCTAAGACCTCTTGAGATGGTCCTGTCAGCAAAGGGAAGCGCTTGTTTATTCAGGTTTTGAATGGATGTGCTCAGAGGCGGGGTCTGAGAACTTGACATCCTAAAGAACACTTGCACCTACTCAGAGGACTTTGTGGATTTGCCAGGGGCAAAGTTGGGGGAAAAACAACTTGTTATCGACCTCACCTGTGATCATCAGGGCATTCAGATCATTTACTTGAAGCACCAACTTTGTAATTTTAATAATTGGTCAGAGCAAACACTTGTCCTTCTTGATTTGATCACAGTGGGAGAAACCGATGGCTTTTTTTGGAGGAGGAGGAGGAGCGCTGTCAACAGGGAACTTCATAAGATGCATTTGGAAAATAGATGCCGCCACACAGCCTTTTCTTTGTTTTTCAGTTCCACGAGTGGAGAGAAAGACAAAGGCTTTTATGTTTTCGCTTTTTAATAATGGACAAGAGGGGAATTCAAACAGCATGCCTTGATACTATTGTAAATTATGAGTATAGTATTCTGTGTTCTCCAGCCTAGTTTTTACACTTTTAACACCTTCTTTCCTCTTTTAAAAAGGTTTCCAAAACACATATTATCAGTTTTTTCCCTCAAAAATAGGTATCAAACCATCTAGAGTGCAGGTGTGCTTTAAAATCAGGTTGTATACTTCCTTCATCCACAGCAGTAAACAAGACAAATTCAGATTAGCAATGTGAAGACAGCAGAGTGATTAATAAGACCCCTTGGTTTATTCTCAACCTGTTTTGCTCGACCTGTGGGAGTTCCCGCTGGAATCAAATAAACAAAACCTCTTCTATCTTCAACAAACTCTGAAACTCTCCCTCCAAAAATATGTCGGCTCTGCTCAGTACCTCCTCTGGTGAAGTCTGCCTCCCTCCGTGCCCACGTTGGAGCTTTCTAGCCCACCTGCTCCCCCTCCCACCTCCTCTTCATCTGCCTCCCTCCCCTCAAAAGGCCTCCGTCAAGCCTTTGCAATGGTTCACCAACCCTGATCCGCCTCGCAGTCAACAAAACGGGAACGTGCTGCTGACTTCGAGATGGAGGAGGAGCTGTGCATGTGTGTTCATGTGTTTCGGGGGGGGTGATTTCACGACAGGCTTCGGTTTCCCATAGAAATGTGTACCCCACAGCAAGGTGAGGCAGCCACATACACACACATTCCAATGACACACGACACATACTGATGACCAGTCAAAAAAGCCTGCCAACACCAGTGGACTTCAGCACACACCAACTACCGAGGTGCTTTACCACAGCTGCTATGGAGGGCGGTGGGCAGCGTAGTCTACCCAAACATCATCTATAGTGCCTGCACCAAACCTTCATCAATAAATTGGTAAAGATTTTTGGAGGTCACAGGTTGTGTATTTGTGTGCGAGTATGTTTGGTCAGAGGTAGAGCTGGAAACAATCCAGTACTAAATTGTATTAAAACTGTGCCTGTCAGACAATACCTGTAATCGTCTGTTTTTGTGCCCAGATCTAGAAAAAAAAGGACTGTCTCTACTGTTTTCCTTGCAGCCAATCACCACAAGTGTAATTTGAGCACTTTCAAAATGTATTTGTGTAAAAATCTTTTGAATGGGGAGGAGTCGCGACATATGCACAACCGATTGCTTCCTATTTGCATGATTAATTGAATGAAGTAACAAAAAGTATCAAATGAAGTACTTAATATGTATCAGTATCGTCTTAGGGGTACTGGTATCGAACATTTTTAAATGATACCCAGCCCTAGTCAGAGGTCAACGGTACATCTGCATTGAGGCGACACTCAATGCACCAAACCATAAGTCACCCACTCTGACATGTCCTTCTCAGCGGAAAGCTACACAACAAACTCCAGAGTGGGCGGGATTTGACAGGCGGGAACTCCAACAATAAATCTGACTTCAACCTCTTTCACTGCCCACATGATGCTGTGGAGCTTCAATCATGCACAGCTTTCCCTGCTGTTTATGTTCTGGGCAATAACTATGTGGCTGTTTGCCAATTCCCCATGCCGCTTAATCCTTTTTATTACCGCAACATAAACAAAAAAAAACCACACAGTTTAAAACATGCAGTGGTCCTAACCTCTGGAGCTGTGATAAGTTTGGGCGTACCGGGTCGACACAGTGCTACGATAATGCAGCGAGCCCATCCGACATCACAGGTGCTTAAATCAGCAGCAACAGTTTAGTCTTGGCCGCTTTGCACCAACCTCACCAGCCAGAGGCGTTGAGTTCACAGCTCCTCCACCCGACTTTCCCATTCTTGCAAACACAATGTGATGGCAAAGGGCGCCCCAAGGGGAATTTCTTAAAAGTTTGGCACAAACATCCACTTGAGGTCAGACCGTCAACGTCAAAGGTCCGCCTCACTGTGACCCCGCTTCTTCTTCACATTTCAAACAAATGTCCGGGAGGGAAAAATAACGCCATGATGTTTTGCAAATGGACTTCTGGTTGTAATGGAGAGGTAATTCTTGTCTTTTGGTTGGTATATGGCAATGAGTAAAAAGGGAGGAGAGGATGCGTGAGTTAAGAGAGGCTGACCGGTCAAGTAAAAAGCTGCAATTCGATATGAGGAAACTTTGGACTAAGGTGAAACACCCCATGACACGGCGGTGAACTCGGCTTGGTTTGCGGCACTCCGAAATGGTTTATAGAGTTTGGTGGCTGGTGGCTTTGTAGAATACGGGCGGGCATGAATCTCCCGTCTGTTGCGGCAGCGTAGATCAGCGCTCTGTCAAGATCCGTGCGAAGGTTGGTTGGGACTTTGAGTTATGGCGGATCGGAGACCGCTCTCCTGCAGGCCGGACTTTATGGGGTCACCAACTGTGCAGCCGTGCTCGGCATACCTGGACACACACACCCGTTCGTGCACACACACGTGTCTAACCTGAAGGCTTTTGGGGCTCCGCCAGTGATTCAAACCAGATGATTAACAAGCTAATTATCATGCCCTCACTCCCCAATAAGACACACACAAACACACGCCGTCACCCTCTGTCTGACCCTCTTCCACCTCTCGGTTCGGTTCACATCCTTTTACTTTCCCTGCTTTTCACCCACCCAAGGCCCCCCTGCACACAAACACCCCTCCTGCCCTTTTCCCCCTAATCCTTACTTACATTCCTCCGCTTAGAATATAGAGCTAATTAGTCTGTTTCAAATCAGAGCGAGAGCCGCGCAGCTTTCAAATCTGCAAGCACAAGCAGATCATTAGATTTACGAGTCGTGTGCAGATTCCCTGAAAACCAAAAGCGTGTTAGAAGACTCGCGACTGACGACTATTGGCATGAGCGGCTGGGGGGGTGAATGACAGTGCTTCAAAGTGACATAGAAAAACAAAGCCGGAGGCGTTTCCTTTGACACAAACGCTGTCAACTAAGCTCAGAGACAAGCAGAGAAAATGATGTGAAAAAGGGAGAAAAAAGGAGACAAAGTTGGAGATCGGGTCAACTCCACATACCCTTGTCATGTGTCATTAGTGTAACGGTTTCCCCACTAAGGCGCTGTCGCCGCTAACAAGCGTGGCTGACACAAAAACAATGGACACGCATGCACTGGCGTACGGCGTGGCCCGCTCGACCTTGAGCGCCGGAGAACACATGTCAGACAAGGAGTGACGCGTTGTGAACAAATGTGTGCTCCAGGTTGTCTTGCCACACTTCAGCCGACTCCTCTGAACAACAGCAGAACACACCTTTTTCTACTTCGCGGTTCCGGCACAGCGAGTCTGACGAAACACAATCCCCCACGCATCAGCCGTCTCCGTCTGGTGTAACAACAAAGCGTGAGGATGGACGATGAATGAGAAAGCACTCGTGCCGCAGAAGATGAAAGAAATGCCGCTTCTGCTACTTCAAAAATAAGAGAGTATTTTGATTCGATTTGTATCAAATTAGCAGGAAATGGCCATGGCACAAGTGAGAGTCCGCTCATTAGTTGGAGTAAGACGGGATATTTAGGCTGCATGTCTCCACTAAATCCTGACATCTTGGAGATTTATCAATTTGATCAGATTTTTGCCATTTTACGGGGCTTTTTGGAGGCAG
This sequence comes from Mullus surmuletus, assembly GCA_903171835.1. Classification (NCBI taxonomy): domain Eukaryota; kingdom Metazoa; phylum Chordata; class Actinopteri; order Syngnathiformes; family Mullidae; genus Mullus; species Mullus surmuletus. Next base: position 1,685,196 of record CAESWR010000016.1, on the reverse strand, counting down.
TTTTTCCAATCCAAATTCCATTGGATTACAAAACATTTGGATTGAGATTTAGGCAGGCAGGCATCATATCTCAGCGTCAGAGGCGCGTGTGTGTGTAGGGCCATAAGACTAAAAAAATAAAAAAAAATAAAACATAAGATTAATGCTGAATTATAGTTGAATTTGCATACTTTTTATCAGCATTAAACAGCTCCTTATACCTTTTTTCACTTCCAAACTTGAAATTAAATTGAGTTCAGCGAATCACATTCATGCTTTTAGATATCTTGTCATTTATCCATTAAGGAGTTTGATTGACAGTTCACTTTAACAGCCAAACAAAGTGGCGCAGACCCCCGAATGTTGTACTCACAGATGGCGCAGTGGTCCACCAGTGGTCCACCAGTGGTCCACTCGTCCCCCGTGGAAATTACGTGGACCTCCTCCGTGTCCTCCTGCCCTCACAGAAAGGTGTGTATTCCGCTCTTTCCGCGCTGTTCTGCCGCATCACCTGACGGCCAATTAGCGTCCTTAGCTTTTCCCGGTCCCGCCATAAACTGTATCGCTGGAAGATGACGTCAGAGCGCAGCGACCACCGGAAGTAGACAAAACTGCAATTAAAATGTACGTGTTTATATAACCCCAAAAAATATATTGTAAAATAGTAATCGATATTTTACCAAAAAATCAATTAGATTTAAATTAAAGTTTTAATTTTATTTAGTCAATTTTTTATTTATTTTAAATGAAGTCAAGCATTGGTATTTGTGTCGGCCTAATGCTAACTGTGGAATTTTTTTTTATCATGATTTTTATATTTAGTTTTTCATTTTATTATTATGTTTTTATCTGTCAAAGCAAATGCTGGTCAGGCAATGATTGATAAGATTTGCCTTGATTGTTTTATTAATTTGTTTCTTATTTTTGAGTTTACTTACAATATATAATAGTCGAAGTTGAGCTTGAAAGATTGCTGGTTTAAATAGCTACAATGTCCATGTTAATATGATACCTTTTGTTGGCTTAGAAAGGGTGACATCATACATGTTTTTCGGAAATTATATTTCATTCTAACTTCTCTTTTTTTTTTATCCGCAGTCCTGGACAGTCTGTATTTCCCAATGCTTGGAAGTTTCTCCTCTAAGTCAACACTTGCGTGTCGCTCTTAGCAGTATGTTAACAAAAGCCATCCTGACAGTCCCCACTTCCCCATATTAGCACACACACAGTGACACACTGCCTTTCTGTGTCATCTGTCAGACTCTGTGCTACTTTTTTCAGCAACATCAAGCTGAAAATACTTGCTGTTACAAGCGGCGGGTGGCACATGAGTATCACCCTGTGTGTAGATCCGTGTGAGCTTGTGCAGAAATGAGAGCGTGTGAGTGTCTCCTTGCCCTGTGGGGTTTGGGTGGTGCTAAATGGTGTTTTGCAAGTGTTAATTGAATTACTGTGATGCCTACCGGAGGGAACATGCGCACCGAGTACCACCGGAGTTTCTCTGCATTTCTGCCCTCGATCCAAACTGTAACCCTGTTTTTCTCGACCAAGAATTGAGCTCCCACTTCTAGTTTGTGTAAAACTTAACGTATACCGGCTTGGTGTAATGGAGCATATAAGCAAAGCCCAGAGGAGGGGTGTTTCTGTATAGCAATAACACTTCTCTGTGAAGGCAGATCATTTTTTGTGCTCTTGCTCAATGTCAGACATGATGTATATTAAAAGACCGCCCATATTAGAAGACAGTGTAAGAGAGGAAGGTCAGAGGGGCTCTCTGTGACTTTATATGCTGTACAAAGGCAGCTGGACGTGCTGGGAGACATTTCAACTCTCATCTGACAGGATTCTTCAGTTGCTCGAATGCATACTTGAACTTATGAGGCCTCTCCTGAATGAGGGGATTATAGCTCAGACTTTCTCCAGTCGATGAAAATGTCTCTATCAAGGATGGTGCAGACAGGTGCTACGAAACAACCGTAAAATGGCCAATTTTGTTGATCGCCAAAGGGGCTCAGATTTATCTCCTTTGTAACCCTGTTTCAAATCCGAGCTATTGTGAAGGGAGGGCATTTTCAAACAAAAAGGGCATTTCAAAAATAAAACTGTGTAGTTAGGAATCCTCTCTGAATCCATGTCTTATGAAATGCCACTGGAATCAAAATCAAACCCATTCTCACATGCATCTTATTTTGGAAAGGTTATCTACACTGCTACCTAATAATAAAACTTCCTGCTGCTTGTATCGCTTGACTTTGTGGTCGAGATAATTTATGCAGTCGGACCAGTTACGGGGAGTCTATTCTAACTGATATTCTAACTATTATAATAATAAACCTCTAAGCGCATCCTCGAGGGTATGCCACCCCCGCGTTTCACTGCACACTCTGAGAAATACGAGTATGTGACGAATAAATTCTCCAATCTTTAAAACACACAGACGCTCAGCTGTGGACGGAAGCTTCCTAAAATTTACTATAAAATGAAACTTAAAACATGATTAAAAGTGGTGCATTTATAAAGAGTGAGAGTAAGGTTTCCTTCCCCGCAGGTTCCAGCCAAGTTCAATGTTGGCCGGACCCACATAACGTGCTGCACAGATCTCGGTAAAATTGGCGCTGACATTTAGGGTTAATACTGCTTGTCACTGTGATTTCTGCAAATATGCCTTCACCGCTAAGTGTTCCAGCAGCTGCGTGTGTGTGTGAGAGTGTTAAGAGTGTGTGCATGTGCAGCGCGGATGAAAACTGTCATTACAGCCGAAGCCGGTCATAATGTCCACACCTAGCAAAAGCCTTCCAGAGGTCGCCAAACGCACACCATCCCCCGTGTGCAGCCATCCAGAATATAGGAGGAAACATCCACCCACTGACTCCCACCCACCCGTCCTATACCCCCACCACACCCCATCACCCCCATGCGACCCCTGCAGACCCCACCCTCCGGCCCAGGTCTGCGGGCGTGAGCACGAACAGACCGCGGTGAGTCAGAGGCGGGGTTGTTGCGAGGGTGAGGAGGGGCTGGAGGACACTGGAAACCACCCTGGGAAAAGTGAATATGACTCAGCCCTCACACACACACAAGCACAGGCTGACCTGCAAACATTGTGTGTTGCATGACAAAGGGCCACCTGGCACCCGCACACACGCCGTCACCCAGGTCAGTGGTCAGCCCGGTGACGGCAGACACCGGGGGATTAGGGCTGGTCAAATGACGACACCCAGTGAGACACTTCATACAGCCTCTGCCAGGAGAGAATGTGTGGGTGTGAGATGATTGCCTCGCTTCATTCATTATTAGAGCCACTGAAATCAATGCCAAAGCGTAATTACCAGGATAAAGATTATGGAAGCTGAATCTCCCTTTCTCTCGCTGTGATTTTGTGTGACTGCTCGCTGGCTGGGGGTGACGGGAGTCTTCCCTCGCCGATGACTCACCGGAGAGCCTGTTTTGAACGCGCCGCTCGCCAGCGACGAGTCTGGAAACAAGAGCGGGGGTATTCCAGAGCTACGGGCGCACCGTGCGGCGATAATTGCAACTTGGCGCTCTCTTAATAAACAAATTAACTTAGGTAAGGCGGTGATATCAGAATACTTTGCCGATGGCTCACGGGGGTTTTCTCTTCGGGAGGGCGTGTGAGGTTACAGCTTTCTACACCCTCATGTCCGCAAAAACCGCTCACATGTGCGGTGCACCGGCAGCTCCTTCTCACCCCTCCGACCTCTTTGATCAAGCTGACTTTTTTAAGCGGATTGTGTGTGTGTGTTTACAGTGGCATGGTGGTTAGTGTTATTGTTGTTTGGTTTGAGGTCGATATTCCCGTCTTCACTTGGCACTAACTGAACGCAGACGTGCAGGCAAAAAAGTAAAAGCCCGATTTCTGGTGCTGAGCAGCTGTGGGCCGCGTGCCATGCTCTGAGAATGTACTTAGTGTATGTGCGCACACACATGCATACATCGGCCTGTGAGAATATAGGCAAAGGCATGCGCTCGGTGACGCACATGTGCACACAGAGAACACACAAGTTCAGAGACATCAGACTGGAGCGATCCGCCACTGAGGATAATTTTAAGTTCACAGGCCAAACACACACACGCGCTCTTGCGATATTATTACGGCGCTCCCAAGCAAGATGAGTGAGTGACGTTATCAGAAAACAAACACGGCAGCGGAGTTCAGACACCCCGACAGCCACACGCATCACACAAATACACAGACACACACGTCAGTCTGACACTTGACATGGTGCGACTGAAATACAGCAGACTAGGTATTCCTTTAATGTTCCTTTAAGGCCGCATTCTTTGTTTAATGGTGCCTTATTGCGCATATTGACTCTGTTATAGCTTAGCTCTTGGCAGCCAGTGTGTGTATGAATCTGGTTATTGTAACCATTTAACAGCTGGCTCATTATCTGAGTTTATACACACACATATGAGAACCCCATCAGGCCGAACCACATCAATTCATCTAAAGTGTAGCCTAAATTCATTCAGCCCATTTCCAGCTTCGTTTATGTGCATATTTGTGCATACAGGGTTGCTGGCTTCTTCCTCTTCTCCCTGTAGCCATTGAATGAGTCTGTAAAAACAAGTGCAGGATATTGATACTGCTATAAGAAGCTCATAGATGAAAAGAGTGACATAAATGCAAGGGAAGGTCAGAATCAGCATTTTCCCAGCTCCAAACAGACAAGCAAACAAGTCCTCCTGATGGCAAAAAGGCCTCAAGCAGATTAGTCACTTGTTCCAACCCTACAATACAACACAAACATGGTTCCATGTTTCCTTTGCGTCCTCATTACATGTCAGTGTTGAAAAGTAACGATATTTTATGAACGTCGGTTGGATTTATGCACAAAAACACTTATACTGAGGGAAATGTTACGGTTTGGGTTCAAATAAGTGCTCTAGTGTGGTTTTTAAAAGACTGGCAATGGGAAAAGAACAGCCATCTCCCGCTGAATCGTCCATCAAATCACCGCACTCCACATGCGGCTGGCAGCAGTGACCGAACTGCGGTCTTCCACCAAAGTCCTGCGCCTGTGTAGCCTTGGCCTACCTGCTCCTGCAGTGCTGCTTTAAAGTGGACGACAGTTTACATAATTATAATATCCACTAGATGGCGTTTCCTTCAATTATCAATAATTGCTGGAAAAGTTGTGTATTTTGACCTGCCCAGCTGCGAGCAGAAATGAAAGCCCGGAAATTATTAAACTGAAGAAAAAGTCCCCCTAAACGAGTAAAGTGCCTGAGCTAATATTCCTATGTTTTATTTGGATTCCTTATCAGGTTGCCTGTTTTTTCACAAACCAAACCCATATGAAGAAAAAAAGTGAACTTTATGTAAGTGATGGCATTGCAGAGCCATGAGGTGTTTAGCTTTCCTCTGAGCGATGCAGCATCTGGAGGATGAACACAGACCAAAGTTCAGAACCTGGCAGAGGGTGGAAGCGAAGAGGATGTCAAGAAGCCCACTTTCCATCACCTCCAATTCAGTCTGTCGTCGCCGAAAGCTCCAATGAAGTGTATAATGTAAAACAAATCTTGTCACTGGAACGTCTCCCCATTTCTGTTGTCAAATATTTGCCTTACTTAAAAAAGAGAGTGGAAAAAATGCAATTCATCATCGCGGGATGCTCACAAGCTAGGATCTATGGTGCTTAGTTGTGATGCGAGCGGCCAACAAGCTGACGTTAGCACCCTGTCGCCCCTGTGGGTGGCTTACAAATCATAGGCTGCCATCAAATTCTTGCATTGGAACACTTTTATTTACATTTATCCGGTGTGACATATTCTACTTGCGGAGTTTGAATCAGGTTTGAATCTCGTTTTTGTTCCTCAATGATGAAGAGGAAACACTGTGACGGGAGATGTGACAACTGTGTCATCAGTGTGTGAAAGGTTATGACTGCTTCATTTGGAATGGTAACACTCCCATTAGTGGCAAGTCGCATTAGCCGCTCTCCTCTCGGGTCTTGTTCCGTTTCCCTTTTTCTTCCCTGCCAAATAACTCAAAGCGGGGTTGCCGAGAGTCCGCAGGGGACAAATTGCGACCAATCTCACGTCTCACGCTATAAGCGAGATTGCAAAAGAGTTGTTCTTTGTAAGTTTTGATCTTTTCTATTTTCTTGCAAATTTGAATTGGATTCTATGAGGAAAAGCGGGTGGGTCGGGTGGGAGGATAGCATGGCCACAGGTAGCAGATGATGAATGCATATGGTGGCGTGTGTGTGTGTGTATGTGTGAAAGCGGCTTATCCGTGCCACATGTGCGCCGGCGGTTTTGTCACAGAGCGTGTGAAGCATCACATCGCGATGACACATCTCTGTGACGGCTCCCAGCGTAAACGCCGCAGCTGGACTTTGACAGTGATAACTAGTGACAAGGAGGGGGAGAGGAGAGAGGAAGGAAAGGGTAGGGCTCTTGTAGATAGCTGCTGCTGGCCTGACTTCATGGCTTCACAAAACGCTCCGAGCAAGAGCCTCCGACAATGCAAGTCCACATGAAAGGGGAACTCCTAGAATCGGCAGTCCGCTCCCTGCTCGGTTCAAGTCTGAGTTTAAGCAAACATTTGAGCAATCATACAGTGCGGTGCAGGACAGAGCGGTGGAACCTGTGCAGAAGCAAATCCGCGATCTTTCTAACGGCCAGCAGAGGGTGACTCGCTGAGGTTCCAACGACCGCTACTGTTGTGCTTCTTATTTCCATCCAACTGCTAACTGTGTCGAACTTGGTGGTCCTGACCAGGATTTTCCCAAAGACCTGAAAGTCCAAGAACAAGTTCACCCTAAGGTGAAAACAGACTCATCATCTACTCACCACTTCACCATTGGATTGGTGAGATTGTTGACAGGAGATCGTCACCAAGCTGTTCTAATCGATGAAGGCTTGCTATAACTTGGACATCCTAGAGGTACGAAACTGGCAGTTTGTCCCCATGGGAAAGGGCTGAACTTGGACTTGGTTTTGGGTCTCTATGAGCTTCCAATGTGGAGATGGATTTTGATATCCCACGCTGACCTTTGACCGCTTTGTCATTACAATGACTTTCATTTATAAATGCTTGCCAGAACTCCTGACAGGAATGTGCTGCATATGAAGCCAGTCTTGAACGCGCTGGACTTGGGCATGAATCTCTACGAGCCTCTGTTGCAGTGGAAACAGCGCGGCTTACACCTTTATCCCTCACTTTTTTTGTTTTCAGTGGAAATCCTCAAATAGTAGGATTACCTTTAAAGGTACGACCTTGGAATGACCTGCCTCCCGTCGTACTCTCTTGGTCTGCAACCCAACTCCACGGCAAGGCACATTCTGACATGCACAGTGGTGTGAGGGCTTATTTGTACATTTTACTTTATGGCTGATTTATTCCTTTGATGCTGAGGATGGGCAACACTCCATCATTTTCATCTCCACACATCCAGCCAAAATCCTTGTTAGTTGCCTGCTGTCCATCCATCCTCCTCATCTTTGTGGAGTTGTACTTTGACGAGCTGGACGTTGCTGTGCTGTCACATTTCCAGCTTGTGAATGTAACATTTTCCGTTTGGCTGGCCAGCTTGCTGATTGGAAATGTGCACATGCAACAGTTATGAGAATTAGCCCAGAGTAGCGAACTGAGGTATGTTTTTAAGAAGTTATTTTTGGGTTGTTCTGTAGATGATTTCAGACCTTGCTGCCTTTTGATTGACAAGTTGAGGCTTCAAAACCAATCGGGAACGTCACGCTGGCTTCGTCCAATGATTTATACAGTCTATGGCCGCGAATCAAAGGCAGGAAATATGGTTCCCTTTAACCTTTTGAACCAGTTTTACGTGCGAGTGCTTGATTTTAGGTCGTGTTTATGTGCGTGAGAGCACCTGTGACCCGTTTCTCCGCCGTTACAAACAGTCAAATTCATCTGTTTCTTCATTCATCTCCTCCCAGTGCCAGTAAAGCACCATCCTTTTACTGTGCTAATAAAGAGCTCTGGTTTGTATTCACATCTAAGGGCGACCAGGGTTGTAGACTCCAGAAAAGGTTATGAAGCAACACAGTCCCATTGTTCATCTTTACAGCTGTCAGTTAGCAGAAGAAGCCCGATGCGTGCGTCAGCCTTTTCTTTAATAGGGAACCTAGCCTCTTTGCAGAGTCATTGATTTACCTCCACCACCTTCAACATCCCAGATTTGATCAGCGCCTTGGAAAAAATTTGCTTTGGTCGTTCATACGTGAGCGTAATGAAACACAAATGAAAATCACAAAACACAAACACCAGCGCGTTGATGTGTGAGTGTGCGCGCACTCGCTCACTCTCACCTCAGCACATTTGTGCCTCTGAATCCGTTCGCAGTGCAGCAGTAAATTGAGCAGCTGTATTGTATCCTGTGAACAAAAGAGGCCCATTTGTATAAATTTGGCTTGTAGAGGGCTTGGCTCTTGAATGCGCCCCTAGCGTAGCAGATTTGATTACACGGGTATCTGTTGCTCTGCCTCAGCGGATAAAACAGGCCTCCATCAATAGAAGAAGTCAGCCTGCCCCCAAAGACTTCAAACAAAAATTAATGTGTTCGCAACCAAGTCAGCGGCGTTCATCTGGGCAAAGCACAGATATTTGTGGGGTGTATGCCTTATTGCACAGGTATTTGAGTATCAAACTTTTTTTACTCACGTGACAAACATTTTCTCACCACTTGATCCCTTTTTGGCAGGTTTTGAATGTACGCACACATTACTATACATGTTTTTTACATTTTCAAACGTCCAAAACTACATTAATATGAATTATTCACACGCCTTTGGGTCGAGAATGCAGTCACGATCATTTGTTTTGTGTAGTTTACATTGACGACCCTATTCCTGATAAGGTTTTTAAAATTTACAAATAAACTGAGACATAAACATGCCTTCACAAGTATGTGATTCCGTGGAGTTGTTTATTTCACATATGGGCCGCTGCTCAGAACCCTCAAGAATTTCTTTAGTCTCCCGTGTCTCACTACCCGCTCATTCAGTAAATAAAAACATTAAAGCCCTGCGGACCGCTCGCTCTATTTATGGCAAACATATGATCGCTCACTACGTTCCCACTCTCCCGTCTCGACTCCCATTTTCCCATTTGAGATAATGAATATGGTTTTGATCGGCTAAGTTTTCTCTTCGACCGCTCGTCCCCAGACAGCACTCCGTCTATCGCTCCCGCTGTCGGGTCCAGTTGTTCCAGACCCAGTTTTCTCTGTGTGGTTGAAACGTAATGCCTGTGAGGAGAGCAAAGTCACTAGCCAAAACGCTGGGCCCCTCACGCACACACACACACTCACACACACGCTGGCACCTATCCATTTAGCACAATGTAGTACATCAGCAACACAGGCTGCACACCCCACCTGCAGCTTCTTTAAACTAAACCTCCCACTGTTCGCTCTCACTCACAAACCACGAGGGTCTCCAAGCCCCAAGAAACCTCAAAAACCTCTTGTTCTCTAAGCTCCGTCCTCCATCATCCACCTTCTCCCTTTCCATGTTCTTGCTCTCGGAGCCAAAGTTTTCCTTTATGCTGATAAAAAACACATTAATCTGAGAGAGACGTAAAGTTCCCGATGCTGAGTGTGGCGATTTGTAACGGTAATCAACAAGACTGATGTTATTACCTGCTGCACACGATGGGGTCAATGCGTGCACGTTTGGCTGTCGTTGTGAGGTCCTCGGACCCTTAGCAGGTCCTCATAAATCTAAAATTGTGGATGTTTGAGGATGAAGGCAAGGATGAGGGCTACATTTTTGGTCAGGGGGGGGGGAGTAGGGGCGGCCCTCTCTCAGCTCCAGCTAATAACCTGAACTCACATCTTCCAAACACACTGAACTGATCTACCTCCGTGTGTGTGCTTGTGCCTGTGCCTGTGTATGTGCGTGTATGTGTGTGTGCACGTGTGTGTCAAAAGCAGGTAAAAAGCTTGTGCTGATGAGGACATAGTTTTAAATTTCCCCTTTTAAAGTGACATCTTATTACAGCCATGTATCTCTGCTACTGACATGGTTGTTTGTGTGTGTGTGTGTGTGTGTGTGTGTGTGCACTGTATCTGTACATGTGTGTGTGTATGTATCCCTGATTGCTTTTGCTAGCATTATTAACCTCCGCGGTCAGGAGCGGTAAATGAAATGTCAAACATCATATCAGTTAGGAGGATATTCTTCCCCTCTGTTTCACACACACACTCACACACTTGGTTTCCTGGTATTTGACAGCAGAAATTAACATTCTTGGCGTTGGGGATACATAACCAGCGACACACTCATGCGACACGCTGAATAGCAATGAAATGACAATTCCAGTGTAATCCCAGTCTCCGGCTCAGTAGATTGATATGTAAATGAAGGTAAATGAATCTCATCCCGGAAACCTGACCTTGCCAGGTTTCGTCCACGCCGGCCTGTCAATCAGCGGCCTCATCAGTATCAGCACAGGGGCGCGTAGCAGCAAAGCTAATGCTCCTATCAATCCCATCATGCCCTGCATATGCATCCCCGTGGATTAGGCCCGAAAAACCTGCATCTATCATTATTGTGCTCTGATACTGCCATTAGAGTATCTTTTCCCGTTTGCGGCTTCCCCGTCTATCCTCTCGCCTGAGGAAAGAATGTAAAATCACTTTCCATTAAAAAAAAAAAAAAAGCAGGATTTGTCTCACAGGGTGTGGAGTTGGAAGGCAGAACTCTCACAAACCTATAATGAAAAGTAGTTTTTCTCCGAGCGGCGCCAAACAGTGGAAAATCATATTGGTCGGTGACTTTTAAGGGAAATCTTCGACTTCCTCACACATGACGCTTCTTATCATACACTCGACGCTGGATGGATGAAAATTGCCGCCTACTTCGTGGCCACTGACAGCAGTCACGAGTGTTTGGCCAGGAAAAAGCATTAGCAATGCATTAAAATTTTATATTTTTTTTTAAACACACTTGCACACACACACACACCGCTTTCTCATTTATTTCTGCTCACACCCGTAGCAGAGAGCTCTGGCACGAGGACGCAGGACCAATGGGAACGTTTCCCACAGTACGTGCATCCAATAGCGATTTGTCTTAAGCTTCGTTTATGCTCTGTAGCAGATACTTAGCTCTGTAGCTCACTGGTAAATGCGCACGCTCGCACATTCTCACATTCTCACACTTCCGCCGCCGCCCGCCAGCCAGGACGTCACTGCACAGGTTTGAGATGGCTCAGGCCTCCGCTGCGATGCTGGCGCTGAGAGAAACGAGGCAGGCCTCTTCTCCCTTGTATTCCCACTTAGCACAAAGAGAATGAAAGAATGTTTGCAGTTATCGAAGTATAATAGTTGGGGGGGGGGGGGTCTGAGCTATAAGTCAAAACCCATCAAAGCAGTTGCTTTGAGTCCATACAGTAGAATGTCTCTTGCATTTGTACTTGCTGAACTGTGTTTTCTCCTCTCATGGCTGTCAGTAGCATTCAGAAAAAAGCTGGTGCTAGAAGACAGATTTTGCACATAATAGGAAGAGTTGAAGAAAAAGAAGGTTAAAAAGTGGAAACAACTTTGCTACCTGAGAGAAAAGCGGGGGCTGTGGGAATTTGGCGTGATAGCTCTTTAATGTCGGAGAGTCCTGGCTTCGTCCACTCCGGAAACCAAAACAAAGAAAGTTAGGAAAATGTGGGAAAACAAGAACAGCTGATGGCTTTTAAACGCTACATTAACACTTGTTTGGCGACCCGTCTCTCATTAAGTCAGTCCACAGAGAGAGTGTAGGTTACAAAAATAACACACAAATAAAGTTCTTATTTTGGCAGGCAACTTTTGAGGTGATCTTTTCGACATAAGGACGACCGACATTTCAAAAGGTGGAAGGAATAATGAAGCTGGCCCCTGCGTGTATGATCCCTCGGATACTTTCGGTGAACCGGAGGCTTGGAATCCGGCCACAGCGAGCATGAAACGGGCTTTTATCATAATCACGGGCCTCGCTCTTTTGTGGTAGCCGCTGCAGAAAATCCCCTCCCTGCGTCCTGTGCGGTACCGCATGCCGCTGGATCCTCCGCGCGGGTTCCTTTGAGGGTCAGGTAACAGCGCCGGCGAAGTGCAGCAATCATGTAACAATGATGTGGAACGACGGAGGCTCGCGTCCATGTGCTGATTCACGACCAAAACCGCCGGGCTCGTATCAGAGCGCCGCGCCGTCGGGTCGAGCGCGCCCTCGCCGGGGTTCACGCTGAGACCCGGAGAGGACGGTAAGAGGAACCATAAGAGCAGGTTCTGTTTCATCTGGATTCATCTCAGCTGGTCGATTACTGGCAGGTGTTTACACAAGGCTTCAACACAGAAACTCTACACGTCCCTTATGTGCGTGTGTCTGTGTGTGTGTGTGTGTGTGTGGAGTGTATGCTGGTGTGGCATGTGTGTGTTCCTGTATTTCTGAATGTGAAATCAGATTAAATTCGGGAGGAGGGGTTAGGAAGAGAGCGTGGTCTGCTACGCTCACTTTACTCTGAGGTATGTGAGAGTGTGTGTGTGTGTGTTTATGTGTGTGTGTGTGTGAGAGAGAGGGAGAAAGAGGGAGAGAGAGAGAGAGAGAGAGTGAATGAATGTGTGTGTCTCTGTTGGGGGTGGTATTGCGGTTCTTGGCTCTCAGGTATTTATCCTAGAGGCATTTGTGCACAAGTTTCGGGATGTATATGTGTGTGTGTGTGTGTGTGTGTGTGTGTGTGTCTGTGTCTGAGTGCGCGTGTCTGTCTATAAAGTAAAAGAGAACACCTGCTGATTGCCCTGATAAGAAGCCTTTGGGGCTCCGTCTCCTGTTACATCCATAACATCCACACGTCGGACACAAAATTACCATAACACGACCACAACATGATCGGAACGTGTAATTACATGTTCATATCAAGTTGATTTATGTGCCC
>CAESWR010000016.1:1657329-1671154 GCA_903171835.1 Mullus surmuletus | reverse complement strand
CAGGCTCTTTTGTCAAAACTTTTAACAGGACACGTCAATCAGTGTGAGAGGAAATTACCACTTGGGGAATGAGAGGAATCTGCGCTCCCCGACGGACGGAGAGAGAGAGAGAGAGAGAGAGAGCGAGGGCCGTCAGACTGACAGACCCGACCTCTTGTTCGCACGCGCGGCTCTATCATTTTGATCATTTGACATTTTTATTTTCAGCTGTTGAATTTGTCCTTTTCGAGGGCCGAAATAGCGACATTTGGAAAACCTTTCCCCAGACATCAAGCATGTATTTCAGGATAACGTTACAGGAAATTTCCCCTCCATTCCTCACAAAAAAGGGGAAAAAAAGAAGAAGTGAGGTTATGACACATTGGGTTTTAGTGCCAGTCCAATACCGTCATCTGGACACACCCCTTCTCCGGCCAAAATAGGAGCTGTTCCGCCTTTGTTTTCTTTATAGATGGACAAAAGATGGGAAAATTGATTATCCAATTGAAGAAAACACACAAACGCCTAAAATGACAATAATAATTTGCCTCCATCTGATTTTCTGTTGCGCAAAAGCGTGAAACTGTTTGCGCCATTCAGCTGCAGATCAAAAAACAAGAAACTGCAAATAGGAAAAGATGTTCTGGAAACGCTCCGGGTGAAGCACAACAGGTTCGGTGCACCCAAATCTCCGAGGAAAATCTTTCCTTCCACCCAGATACTTTGGCTTTTATTCGCGGGGATTGTTTTTGATGCGCCGCCTGCCTTTCCAGAAACAATATCACGGTTACTTAGGATGAGCCGCAGCACGGTTATCCCTCACATTATCTGAACTCGTCTCCCTCGCTGCCGTTTACCCTCCGTTCAGCGCGTTTTAGCTTAAAAATGCTAAATGTGAACACGGTGTCGTTTCGCTTGCAGATTTTGGTCGATGTTCCACAAAGCGGCTTGTGTTCTCTTTTCAGCGACGTTTATCGGGGTTGTGGTGCGGCGTCCTCGCGGTGTCATTGGTGGAGTGTCAACCACAGCTGCTGCCTGCAACGCGATCCGCCGCCCGCTCTACGGGGGGCCGTGTCCGCCAGATTATTGTGTTTAACTCGTATGCCCAAGTTGAGAATAATTTTCCACGCTCATTTTTGTCTGGTTTATGAATTCATTCATTCATTCAACAAAAAAATGCAGATATGAAACGGCGTCTGTATACTTTAAAGGCCCTTCGAGTTAGCAGCAGCCGCACACACACTGTGCATGACCTGCTCGGCAGCAAGCGGCAAAGAGACGCACTCAGCGACCAGCCGGCGGACACAGAGCGGCATTTAGCTGCTAAAAGCTCCAATTTTTTCCCTCAGGAGTCAATCAAAACTAAGGGCAGAGCTAAAGGAGAGAGCGATTAGACTCATATTCACTCGGTGGATGCAAACAGGACTGCAAATAAATCATCGTCTGTAACCGCCACGCGTATATGAGGGCAACTGTTCGCCAACGTAGAAGGTGACGATATGTCGGTGTTGCGCTCGCAATGTTTCTATGTTGCCCTCAAGTGGGCAGGGTCAGTTACTGCAGCAGTGTGAGGGGGAGCAAGTGAGCGCAATTAGCAAAGTCAAAAACTCTGAAACTTTGCTGTCAGCCTGAAGAATAATAAGAAGACAAGACTTCTGCTGCCACGGCGAGGAAATCTACTTCGCATTATTTCGAAAAGCAGTGTAAATTGTTGAAAATAGTAACAGAATAGACAATATTATTTAAAAGAAAAGTCATATCTTAAGAAATATCAATATTTCTCTGACTATTGCAAAGGGCAGATGTAACCTGGTCACCACTGTAGTTTGAATGAATTCGGTGTTGCAGAAAGTAGTTCCGTCTAGTTGCTGGGGTCACACGGATAAAGAAAAAATGTTCGACCTCGCAATCATCCGGCACTATTTTCCCTCCCTTCGTATCGTTGCGGGAAATAGTGCCGTGTGATTGCGAGGTTGGACTTTTTTGTGGCCAAGAATTCGTGATGCCAATGTATTACTCTTTTGAACTAATGTTGTTTTTTGGAGCAAAACACTTTATCCGTGTGACTCCAGCAACTACACGGAACTACTTTCTGCAACACCGAAACTGGGCCGGAACTCCACTCACGGGACGCAGTGGAGGAAAAGTCACTGCTGATGAAAGACACTGATGGTGAGGATCTCACACAACTTCATGTCAAAAACTCAGAACTATCCCTTTAATAGAGGGGCAGGTAGGCTACTGACATATAGTGTGTCATTTCAGATTCATTCAAACTTTGGAAGCTTCGGAATAAATTACAGCGCTCGTGCAAGTGTGTGTGTGGTATGTGTGTGTGTGTGTGTGTGTGTTTCCCTCCTCTTCAGGTCTTTGTGTGGTGAGTACTTTGCTTGAGTTTTCAACGCCGATTTCAAGGCAGATAATAAACATGTCAGGAGGACGAGGTAGAAACATGCTAACTTTCATTACATCTGCCGTCTCACGCACAGGCACACATACACACCGGCACACACACACACACACATGCAGTCCTGCTCCCAAACACACAGATAAAGCAGTGCCAGTCCCATAAAACGCGGTGTCTGACTCAGCCTGGAGAGACAGACGGTTTATAACTGGTGTCTCGTCCACCCTTTCTCCGCGGACGTCATAAAGAAAACTGCACCGCTGTGTGAGCGTTGGGAAGGTAGCAACCTTTGTGAAGACCAATTTGAGTTGGAGACTTCGAGGCTGAGAACATTCTGTCCGGCCCTCACCTCGGCGAAGGGATATTGGAAGCAGAATAATTGGTTTTACAGCGACGGTGGAATTCTCTTTAAGGGTGATGGAAATTTGGGATTAAGGATTAGAGAATACAGCAGAAATAATAATGGCCACTCACGTACAGTACAAAGAAAAAATACAAGTGTGTGTGCCAGGTGTTGTCGTGAAGGCTCTAAATCGGTTAACGCAAAGGCGGACAACGGTGAAAAAAATCTGAGGTTGATATTGGGATAAAGGTCAAGGATCTGATAAATCTCCAGGAAACTAATGTAGTGTGTATGTGAGTGTGTGTGTGTGTGATAGTGTGTGTGTGTGTGTGTGTGTGTGTAAAGGGTCAGGAATTGTCCTCCCTTTGGACTGATCTGCCCACTTAGATCAAAGCGAACTTCCAGGACAAACTCTGGAGTGTCCACTGTTCCGGACGCCGCCTGGAAAATCCCACTCACTGGAACACAGTCGCCATGGGAACCATCTGCCATTTTGTGTGTATGCGTGTGTGTTTGTGTGTGTGTATGTTGGGTGTCCTTAGGCTCATTGAGACCTTTTATGTGGGTCACACTTCGAAATCCCTTCTGTTACACTTTCATATACTTTGAACAATCACACACACACACACACACACACACACACAGACACACACACCCCTTTCTCTCTGTCTCACACACGACCGTCCAGCTCGTCAGGCAGTGGTTAACCAGGCAGGATCTGCGGATGACAGGCCCGCTATGTTGCTGTGGTGACTCTTGAACCTGGACTGAGGTCAGTGTTGAAAAGGAGGCCAGCATTCAAAAGGTCACTTGTCACCGCCAGGGGTGGCGACTCTGCTGGTTGTCCAGCAAAGCGAGAGGGAGAGGCTTAGCGGGAGAAGAAAGCACGGCCCTCTTTCAATCTGGCCTATTCTGACCCATTTAGACGCAACACAAGAGGCCGACACAGAGCCGCGGGACCCTTTCACACGTGGAAACCTGTGATTTTCGCCACAGAGCGGCACCAGCCCGCTCACGCCCCCCCCCCCATCCCCCCCGGAACCCCACGAAATCACCAACGCAGGCAAGAAACGACGGTCATGTTGTGCTCCTTTCGGCGACACGCGACACAGGGAACATCACCATCTGTTGGAGAAGATGCAACACTTCCAGGTGCATAAACATTTTTTAATGATTTAATGAATATTCAAGTATGGGCCCGTTGGCAGCAGCGCCGCTTTGGCAGATCAACGTTGACGCACACACACATTCCAAGTGTTTTATTTTGTAATGTGAATGGAATATTTCTATCACGCAGCTCGGCGTGTCGTGTCGCCCGGCTCTTTTAAAGCAGTGTTTTGGCATCTGATAGACATTCCAAAATCCCCTCTACCCAAACTCGGCGTCCCGGATCATGTTGTCCCATCGGTACCAGAAGTAAAGCTGCCCAACCAATGCAGCCCCCGGTGTGGTTTCCAAACGCAGACGGGTTTTGAGTCTGAATTAAGTTGGAGGGTTTAGACACTCGCATATCTTTTGGGTGTACAGAAATGAATAGCATTCCCAGGTCCTGAAAAGTTTTCCTACAGTTTGGGTTTTTTTCGGGGGGGTGGGGGTTGCATCAGATGAAATTGCAGCTTGTTCTGCATAATTAAGTATTCCCACAGTCACTGACTCTTGAGATCAAAATTGATAGCACATATTTGGATCTAAGACTTTTCACAATAAGACAGCATTCACATATTTAATTCAAGATAGAGAAGCAGTCATCCAGAAATTATGTATATATTATGTTATAAATATTTTGGTTTACATGAGGTAGAAAGACACTGAAAGAATTTGGGAAACAAAGGTTCTGGGGAGCGGACGGAAGGCACCAAACACGTGGTACATTAATTTTCCCAAATCTTTTCACAGATTCTGCCATTAAGTCACTCTGAAGGGGCATTACACATTTGTTTTTGTCTGTTTCTATTTTTCTGCGACACCAACAATGATTTTTTGACAAAGAGCAACGATGGGTTTGACTTTAATTGGGAAGAGAAGCCAGAGAAGTAGGTTAGTCCTTCCTTACAGCCAGAAATTCATGTTTCCCGATGACAAAGGCCCTCCTGGGGCAAATATAAGAAGCATCTATTCTGGATAAAGCCATCTTGTTGCCAACACGACCGCCTGCTCTGATGTTAGCTTGAGCAGTGGAACAAATGTGAAGCAGCGGATCACTCAGGTCAAGCCAAAATGAAATAATGAACACTTTATGTGGGCAGCTGATACTCAGGTAACGATCAAATAACATCAAGAATGCAGAGCTGGGGCTGCAACTACTTAGAGTCGGCGGCGCTTGGAGACAGAATGCAACTACAAATGCCAAGATGCTCACAGTGATAGAGCATTTTTGCTACATTTATAGTCTTTATTCAGTTTGCATTTAGTTATTTATGACAATTAGCGGCAAACACAGAGCACTGCCGATGGGTATTAAGTTATAAAACTCACTTAGAAGTCACCAAAGTTCGTGTCAAACTGAATGAGGCAACTACATCCAGTAATTGTTGAGATATTTAAGTGGTGGAGCAACTAATCATTCCAAGGAAGCATCCAAAATGAGACGCTCGGTTTTCTTCTTTCACATGACTGCACAAATGAAAGTCGTAATCTTGAGGCTTTCCATCCAAATCACCATCTATTAAATCACTGTTACGATAAATAAATTAGGGAAATTTGCAGTGAATTCAGATTGAAGGAGCTGAAGACTGCCAGCAGCGTTCTCATAAAACGATTTGAAGAAAAGATAAATAAATAAAAGCTGCTGTATCAAGTTACTGGAAGCACAAACCAAACATTTCCTACCGCTGAAGCTTCTCAATTAACGTCTTTATGAAGTTGATTTTCGCTCGGAAGTAATGAAAATGAAATGTCAGCGTCGAGTGCTGCCGCTGATGGCGCCGTTTTCTGCTTTTGTCCGCGGCGGAGCCAGTTGCCATG
Source organism: Mullus surmuletus (assembly GCA_903171835.1). NCBI lineage: Eukaryota > Metazoa > Chordata > Actinopteri > Syngnathiformes > Mullidae > Mullus > Mullus surmuletus. The sequence continues at coordinate 1,665,461 of CAESWR010000016.1, read as the reverse complement.
GAGCGACGGGCGCAAAGAGGGGCGGTGGCGGTCGAGCTGTTCGGTTCGGAGCGGTGAAACTACAGGGCGGCTCGGTAGAGGTAGCCTAGCAACAGGTGTCATCGTATCAACTTTAAATGTCAGTTGTTGCCTTTAATCACTCCGTATCAAGCCTTGAAAATAAAACATGCGATGCGAAGCCGTTACCTGCTTGGCCTGGGGGTTTTTTTTGCGGTTCGACGAGGGGGGAGGGGGCAAAAAGCGGCGTCTCGGCGCTCCCTACATCTGTACGACATTTAGTATGCTGTGTTGTGTATTTCCTCCCCAAAGGTGAAATTGCAGACTTGCTTCAGCAGCTACTTCCAAGCCAGATGATTGTGTTTGATAGTTGTGTGAGAGTGAAACTAATGAATTAGAGAGCGGCGGGTGTGTAGAGTGCATGCAGATCTGCAGGGAGCCCCCGTCAGCCAAGGGGAACAGACGAGACAGAAAGCCCACCTTGAATTTCAACACGCATCCACCCTCCCAAATCAATAACCCCCACTGCAAGCATACAAAAAAGGGACTCACGTATATATATATATATATATGTGGCTGCCTACGCGCTAATGTACACACATAAACAGAGGAAGACTTCAGCAGGGATTCTTCTATGTAAACGCTCGAGGTTACAGCTGTGATTCTGGACCGTATATCAATGCGGGCTGTCAACACTGAAAACTTTTTTTTTTTTTCAGCCTCCACTCTTCAGTCAAGAATCTCTCCATCTTTTCTATTTTAAGTCCAAAAAGCAGACAGAGTTCCAGATGGGTGTTAGTAGAACCACGTGTAGAAATCAGCCTTCCAAGCTCTATCGATTCCACCATCAGAACATATTGAGGTTCCTCAGTTATCGCTTCCCCCCGCAGCACAAAGAAGCCCCTCCATCTCCAAGGGGTATTTGTTGTGAGGAGAGGAAGGGATTAAATGATACGGGCTGATGAGCAAAAGAATGGAAACAATTCTCGATTCTTGGATTGATAGTATCTTTTGTTTTGTTTTCTCTTTCGATTCCTATTATGCAAAGTAGGCTATCGAAAATTTTAAGTGACTGTTTTTCCCGTCTGTTTATTTTAATCTGCACCACAGCACAAAACACCATGAAATTTCCTCTGAGTCCAGCTGACATCAATTTCAATTTATCTTAATGGTTCTGTCATAACGTGGGATGGGTTTTCAAATGTCTTTGTTGATTGACAGCAAGCTTACGTGGACAATGCTAGCTAAAAGCAGTCGCTGCATCGTCTTGCTTACCTGGATTTGTACAGTAAATCCAAATTAACCTCCGGGTTTCCGCTGTTACAGGGAGTTTTTCCCTTTGCTCTTGTGGGATTGTTGGGTCTATGTTAATATACAACGATTACGGAGTGTGGTGTTGACCTGCTCTTCATTAAAGCACCTACAAATAACAGCTTGTAGTGAATCTGCGCTAAATAAATAAAAGTGAATTGAATTGAACACAGAGAAGGGGCAAAATTAGATTTGCTGTATTGAAGTAGGTTTTCTCGAAATAGATTGTTGATTGAAAGTTGACTATGATGGTCTACAACGGCAATTGTTAATCTACAAATACTTACTATAGCTGTAGGAGGACGAGCTTTGGGTCGATCGATGAAGATGGAAATAATGAGTTACCTCGGTTCCCCTTGTGTAATGTATTCAAGAGGTGACATTCACAGGATTGCAGGCAGCTTAAGTTAAATTGACCACAGAATCCCACATCCCCTCACCGGGGAAAAAGGCCTATCACGGTCCTCAAAGGCTTTGAGTCACTGTCAGTCAGATGGCATGGCCGCCTGTCTGTCTGTCTGTCTGTCTGTCCGTCTGACTGAGTGAGTGAGTGAGTGACAGGCCCCGGACGCCCCCGCCTCTCCCTCCATTGTCAGCCCGATGCTGCATTCCCCTCATGGCTGCACGGACCGACAGGGAAGGAGACGGGAAAGTCACTCCGATCAGTTAGCATGCGCTCACATTCACAAACATGCGCGGCCGCATATCCACATTTGCAGCGGGAGCGGCGGTGGGAAGCCAAACGCCTTGGCACCACGGGGAGGCAATATATTCACGCTGAAAGTACGCAACTCTCTATTCAAAGTTTTGCTGCTTTGCATTTTTCTTTCCCTCCCTCCTGCCCTATTCCCCACACAAATCCTGGCTGCAGTGGATAATACCTAAAAACACAAAAAAAAATCTTACCATCCCAAAGGTCTCCAAAATAAATCGATTCTTATAACAAGGCCATTGCTACTAATTTAGCCCCAAATCCCTTAAAAACACACCAAGAATTAATTATCTCCAAGCTGTCATTCTACATGCTGTGTATTCCTCAGCTACCCACATCAATGTGTGCTGAAGGAGCTGTGGGCTAATTTAACCCAGAGTGCAATTATTAAGCTCATGCAATTATGTTAGACACTCGCTGAACACCAGAACTGAGAAGACACTGCATTGAAGGTTCATCCTGCTGCATTTTTCCCCATTTAGGAAAACGTAATGGCTAACTAAGTCAAGCTTGAGTTACCCATCTCCATTCTCCAGTGTTACACAACATTCTCCTAAAGTTACAACAAGTTATTCTTATCCCACAGATTAGATGTTGACTCCTGATTTGGTTAGTGAAGGGCTTTTTTTAAAACCACAGTTAATGTTAAAAACACCAATAATCAATGCTTTAATCTTCAAGTAAGAGCTTTAGAATAGTATCGACAGGACTCCGTAACAGTGAAGTTGTGGCTCTGGACCGCGAACACCTGCTCTTACAGTATGTAACTCGAGCTGAGCGGGTCAGATCTCCTGCAAGCAGTTTATTATGCATTACAGACCAGGAGCCTTCTCAGACTTCTCAGTACAGTCATCGCGGCAAATGCAAAAAGACCAGAAAGGAAAGGAAAGAAGCTTTGAGGAGAGAAATATAAAGTGGCGAGCTCCTTAACTGCAGCCAGTCGGTCGGTGTAACACACACCTTCAGCAACTGCTGAGGGAGTGAAACCAAAAGTTTTTTCACCTCAGGGTAAAATTTTTTAAAAAAAGCTTCCTTCCTGTTACCTCTCTACAGTCTAAAATCATTTTCATCTCTTCAGATGAAATAAATATTGCAATAATGCAGTACGCTCTATGTCAACGTATCACCATAACTTAATGCACAATTTGCAATTACCACTTTTGCAACAAGAGGCCACTGTTGCTCAGCAAAAGTATCTAGTGATGTTTTAAACGTGTCGCCTACCGGATAGATTATACTTTAAAAAAATTATTAGTGTTGTCATAATTTGCTGGTTTGTCCTGTTATAAAACAGGTTGCTTTTTCAGAAAAAGGAAAACAGAACAGCTCTTTGTATCCCCTCAAAGACATTTTTATAACCAAAGGATTAAACTCTTCTCTGACCAATAATGGGTCAATAATGAACTTTCAGTTTCAACTGTTAAACCATCATGAAGTCGTTAGAATCCAGTGAAAAAGGGAAAAACTTCATAATAACAGGGCAAACTCTGTGCTGAATAGTCACTAATGGCTCTTGTGGTCAGATTATTATGTGTACATTATACATTACGCATGTAACTGTTGTTTCCAAGGTCAAGAGTGAACTTTAGATCACAACTCCTCAATGATGTCATGAAATAAATCCAAAACCAGGAAAACTCGCGCATAAACCTTGTGTATGTCATGCTGACTGGGAATATTCCCACCATATATGATGGATTTTAAAGTCTTCTTTATAGCGCAAAGCATATTTGTTACTGGGATACCATACACCGCCGTAAGACTACTTTTTTTTGATAAGTTGTCTTTTCAGGATCCCAGGCAGTCCTGGAGTTACGAGGTGACGACAAGATGGACTGACAAATAATAAATCCTGTCAGCGCACACATGCATGTACACACACTTTCACACACGTACAGTCGCACATGCAGCAGAGTCAAAAGGGTATGCAGCCTCCCACTGTGTTGCCAAGCCCGACAGGATGTCTCACCAACTGTGGTACGAACACATGCGGCAGTTGTTGTGCATACACACACGCACACATACACACACGGACACACACACACATACTGTACATACATTCAAGCTACACACTCTGATACTCAGCATACTCGGACAGAGTGCCAGAATAATCTTTACAGAGGGGCCCCTCCCTTTTCCTCACTTCCTCTTGGTCAAACTTATAAAAAGAAACAGAGGGAAAAAAATTGTACTCTTAAACTGACACACACACATACAAGTGAGGAAAGACACTGCATGCCCAATTCCTGCGGTGTTTCCTGAATCCCATGGTGGCGGGCTGGGAATTGTGAGTGTGCGAGATGACACAGCCAGCATTAGTCACTCTCTCACACACTCCGTCAGTCGCCACGCTCACTCACACACGCACCGACAGACGTTTCCAGGGTACGGCGTGGCATGTGTTTTGCGTTGCGGGCTGCGTGCGTGCAATTACGCGCACGTTTGCTGCATTCCATGGGAAGAAAACCCCCCCAAAAAACCCAAAACGTTTTCACACTCAAACAAAAGATTTATCAGAGAGGAACCTCAAATGATTTTTTTTTTTTATATGACCATATAAAGCAGTGCATTATATTCCACGCTTGATTGAATTATATGTGTGTGTGTGGGTGGGGAAGGAGGGAAGCACTGCTGTGTGGTCTTTTAGTGTCAGCCAGAAACACACCACACACTTAGAGCCAATCACGAGCAATGATTCCCTGCACCACACACTCGCAATCAATTAGCTGAAACATCTGCGTGTGGATGAGCTGATGTTTGAGTGCATGCGCGTGAATGATGTGTGTGTGCGCGGGTGTGCGTACTCGCGGGTGTGCGTAGATGTGGGTGTTTAAATCATAACCGATTTAAAGTGAGAAACTCGACTTTCCTATTCTCCCTCCCAGCAGTGTCTCATTGTTGGCCCGGACCGAGGCGGGGTTTAATTTGCCAGGTCTGGTGTTCCCATGCGCGTGCACACACACACACACATACAGTACATATAAATACACAAACACACACACACACGTATCAAGAAGTCAGAGTCTACGCTAGCTTCATTAGAGCCGACGAGAGAGCGGGCACAGCGCTATTGGCATGTGGGTTAGATTAGCCAGGCCTGCCGAGCCTTATAAACCTTGTTCTATTACTTAGAGAGAGAGACAGACAGGGAGCAGGGGAGGTGGGGAGGGGGATGTGGGTGGTGGTGGTGGGGGGGGGGGATATTTAGCAGACTGAAATATGACAAAGACAGGAGCAAGGGTAGAAAGGGGACGGCGCAAGTTTCCACCAAAGACATCAGAGACCAGCGGTTATCACTGAAAGGGTAGTAAAGTGTGGAATCAGAAACGCGTGGAAAGTTAAAAAGTTTAACAAGCGTACCGTACGGACACAAGCTATTAAAAAAAAAAAAACGAAAAAAAACAGTGAGTCACCTTGTTATTTCATTATTTAAGAATTTAGGACAGAGCGCTCAAGTCCAACTTGTAATAGTTGTGGACCCCTCATGCTGCAGGCTTATTATTGTGTTCAGACGCTGGCCTCCAAAAGCAAACCCCCATAATGCCTTGGTGCAGGATTAAGGCAAGGTGAACGGGGTGTGCGAGTAAGTCGGCGCCGTCTTAAATGGTGTGTGAGTGTGTGTGTATGCATGCAAATGGCGGGGAGCTATCAGGCAGCAGCCCTTCCCTCCACCCTCACCCCACCCGGCTGCGTCCGGACCCTCCTCCCTCGGTGACGCCTTGTCGCCTGACATTAACACACATCGTGATTGATGGTCTATTCCGCCTGAAAAGTGTGTGTGCGGCTTTTAACTTTACAACAGCACGCCGACTCACCTTTGTCGTGTGCACTGGCGGGGGGGACCAGAGGTGAGCGTCTGTTTAAGCCCGGCTGTGCATTACATTGTGGGCATATTTGACAGCGCCATCTGGGTCTGCTGTGATACGTACATTTAATCCCCTTGCTGACCACACATGAGAACACAAGCAGCACGGGCCGGTCGCTGCTGTTTCACTATTCATGTCCCCAGAAGGTGATGAATATTGCTCTGCCAGCAGCAGTTGCTATTAGCAACCTCTACTGGCACAGTTCTATAAGAGATGCAGTGTAGCCGACATTGTTACACGCAGTGTTTCACCAGATTCTACTCCAGAAATGCAATTGTTAGTACATCTTCCGTGTCTACCTTTTGGAGCCATTCTGTAAATAATGCTAATAATTTATCTGCCATTTTGGCCCTGACTCAAATATCCACTAATAAGGGTCCCCAGAGGATAGATGAACCCACAAAGTGTATCATATCACCAATTGCACCGGCTGTCCCATATGTGCAACTTTGACTAAAGTGTGTTTCAAGCCAAACCACCATCTTTCTCACGGGTGAATAAAATGTTTTGCCTAATTAGAACCTGATGTGCATGAAAGCTGATGGACAAAGAGAGACGCAGCAACGCTTCTGTTCGCTGGTTCTCTGCAAGTCACAGTTCTTAGCCGAGACATGATTCCCACAGAAGACTAATAACGGCAGCACACACAGCAGACACGTGTGAGAAGACAACTATCCCTGATTTATGACTCTTCTGTGAGCTGCAGTCAGCCTCAAATATCCGACTAGCGTTTCATTTCGCTATCAACAGATAATATCACACTTGCCTGGAAATCCTGGAGTTACAAGGGAGGTTGCGTTTGTCTCTCTCCATCTCTCTTCGACACTAAAAGGAGATTCGCTGTGTGGTTCAACCCACAGCCTTTTTACCGGGCAGCTGTAAGTGACACCACCAGCTGATGCTTCCTGAGAACTCATCTGAAAATCTCTGCAGAAGGCAAGAATTCACTTTTTTGCAATTGCCTTAATGTGACGTCTACTATTGAAATATCGGTAATGCTTTCTGTTTTTTCCCATACTTTATAAAAGAGAGCAAGTGTGTAGCTGAATAGAATGGAGAGAGGGAAGTGCAGGGACGCTCTCACTGACTGTAATTAAGAGGGAAAATATTGTAATTTCGCACATCTCCAGAGCTAACAGCGCAAATTGCCTCACAATGATTAATAGAAAAGGACAAAATGACAAAGTACAGCATCCATGGACACTATATAATCCTAATGGCATGTTCAAGGAAGTGGATTTGAATTATCTTCATAGTGTTTCCTCTGACTTATATTGTTGCAGCCATTATCATAAAGGCACAATCTCATTATAATTAATATTCTTTATAATAATAATGTTTTAAAGAACATGGATCACTAGTGACTCTTCAGCTTCCCACAGTTTTGCAGAGGGTCTTTTTTTATTTAATTTTCTTTTTTTTCCCCAGCTCATTGTTTTGCTGTCCAGCTGTTTTCTTTCACCCTCGCTGTTTTCGCAGTGTTGTTTTCAGTCCAATCCAAGTGGACCGTGAACGTGAGGCATGCACACGACAGCGCAAACAAATCAGGAAATGACCGTGCCTTCCAAAAAAGTGGAAAAATAATGATGTGTTATGATGTGTCACATAATAGTTGAGGTCTGGTTTGATGTATGGTACAAAAGTAATTTGGGTCCAAATTAGCGCAGCTCACATCCACGGCTGACTCAGACGGGGCAGTGACACCAGCTACGAGCCAGATTGCAAAAACAGAGCGAAGCGATTGGACTTTCAGTGACCAAGGTGGTGGAGGCGACAGAGCCCGCCGATGCAAATGGTGTGGCGGACAGCGCTGAACCCAATCACCTGGCTCCGCTCTAAAAAAACTGGCTCCGCAATTAAAAGTTGGTGGCCAAAAGTAACTGTAGAAACATATTGATTTAAGAGTTTCTCGGCTGGACGATCGGTCTTTTCGAGTAATCAAAGACAGACAAAGGTTTTGCATCACAAGGGTCGAAATAGGCGGCCTACTTCGGATATTATGCTGAGAGCGGTGATAAGACGTGACTTTAAAATGCAGTGTGACAAGGGCATGTAAAAGGCAGACAGCCGAACAGAAAGAGACAGATAAAGATGGCGAATAATGCATACAGACAAGGGGAGACTCAGACGGAAAAATCCAGACTGATTAGTCTCACAGCTCCGTGCTTCTATCCTTTGGCTTTTTTCCTCGGTATTATGCTACATGAAGGAGTGTACTTGACCTTGCATGTGTTTTCAGTTTGGCC
>CAESWR010000016.1:1637651-1652257 GCA_903171835.1 Mullus surmuletus | reverse complement strand
CTCACCGCCACTTTCTCTCCCTTTTTTTAACCCCGGTTTTGTGTCTGACAGGATGCCCGCACGTGCGGCATTTTTGGCGCGTTGTTCGCCCGTTGGTCGACGTTTGCAGCGCGAGCGCTGTTTATTGACACAAACGCTGGCTGCGCTTAATGTCAAGGCTGTTGGTGTTATTTGGGGGAGGGGATTGTCGTTGCGGTGTTGGATAAGCCAAGCTAATGTCAGTGCAATATGAGAGGCACAAAAAAAAAAATGTCAACGGTCTCGGGTAATGGTTGCTCCTTTGAACACTTGTTTTTTTTTTTTGCTGCTAGTTGTCGATGGAAGCAGGCAGCAGTAAGCTAGCTTGCTGGGTGTTAGCCGCATAGCTCTTCTATGTGATGTTGAATGACAGTGATTGCAGGCAGTTATTTGATATTCCTGTTCCTTATAGTGACGAATCATAGTGTTTTTTGGGGTTTTTGTTTAATTAATGTAAGTCTTTTAAGTTTGTTTGAAGTTGATGACAATCTGTTGGCTGCCAGATTGTTTCATACTTGGATTGAAATATAGTGTTCTTACTGTAATGTCTTCTTTATTCAGCACTGAATTGTTGTGTTGCGTCTTCCAGGGTTTGAAAGCATTCTAAAGGGGATCTATGGCTCGATGCTGATGAGAGACCTCGATTTATTTGATGGTGAGTTTTTTTTTTTGGGACAATTGCATTCACAGCCACTTTATCATCCATCTACGTAACTTGTCAATGTGATTAAAATATGAAAGATTTTATGTATTCATTTCCATAGATAAGAGTTGTTATCGTACTATCGTACTTTTCCACCATTGCTTAGTGCTTATTTTTAGTTCCCAGTAGCTTTGCAGATAGTCAATCCATAAAGGATCAAGTCCTTGCAAATATGGGTTTTGCAGTGTGTCACATGTTTCCTTTTTAGCTGTATTACATTAACGCAATGCGCAGTTGTGGTAGAAATATACAATCAACTACACACATGAGCCACACATGTTGCATGACCGCAAGAGCAATAATACTTTGAAGTACTGTATGTCTGACCCATACCATTACATAATGGTAATTTGGAATTTTGCTTTTATTGACTTTTGAACATTGACTTTTGTAGCGCTTGTCAAAATAAACCCACATACTCAATTTTTGCATACGTAGTCAATGTATAAATTAGATTTCAGATCTGCTTCATTGATCATGTTATATGTTTTAGGTGAGTGTAGTTGTCTGTCAGAGCTTCTCTGTGATTACCAGCACGCTAGCAGAACAGTCACATTAAACACATCAGTGCTCATGGATTAAACGATAGTTAGCATTTAATGCAATATATTGCCAGGAAGAAAATATGGATCCTGTTTTATTTGTTATGATGTCTTTTAGACTGTGAACCTGAAGAGGTGGATGACTGGTCCCCAGAGACAAGCTTTTCTCACTGCTCATTCTGCAACCTTCCCCTCGACAAACTCAGTGTAAGAATTTCAGTTCATATAATCAATAACATCTAACTTGTTTTTGTTTTCAGGCAATAATTTTGTCTTGACCTAATTAAACCTTTAATTTAACAGTCGAATAATCATGTAATCAGATCTTTGAAAATTGTTAATATGAAGTATTGGGATTGAGGCCTTTGAGTGTCAGCAGAGTAGTTAAATGACTGATTGGCCAAATCAAGCACGGATTAATTCTACGCTATTCAATGTTTTCCTGGGAGTATTGCATTTCGTGATGATCAGATTGAACTGTATCAGCGGTGTATGTCTCCTGAAAGTCTCAGCATGTTCCCTGGGTACAAGGTTCTCATTCTCTGGGTTTTATCTATAAGCAACTGTATTTTCTGTATTTTCATGCAAAGAATTTATCTTTAATTGACCCCCCCATGTTTCATTTATTAATTATTTATTTATTTATTTTTAAATAGGATCAAGTTCCTGCAGCCGCGTCCCCCCTCTCTTCCCCCTCCGATTACTCTCCCTGTCAAGCTCCAACCAGCTCTGAGAGCAGCCAAACAGCTCAGAGGTTCCTCCAAGCTGTGTTCCACAAGAAAGGTGAGTCAGATCTTTTGACTATTGTGAAGCACTGCACGATACACTTTTCCAGCAGTTCACAGCTGTTACCGTTCTGTGTATATTCGCTTATTAGTTTTGATTATACTATTATTTTCATGGAGGGTGTAACTTGCGAGGTTAAGATTAGTAAATGCCTCATCAACTAAGCTAATATCACAGATGTTGAGTACAGTGTGTAAAACATTTTAAGATGACACATAAAAGACCCTGGAGTCACATAGCCATTTTGTAAAACATCAGCAAACAATTGGATTTTCTTTTTTATCCAGTTGCACAAGTTGTGTTGCTGTTTTTGTGGGGGGGAAATCCTTATTTCTTCATCCTTTGGAATTTCATTTCTTGATTTCATGACAATCTCACGATAGAAGAAACTGCATTATCACATCCACTCACATGCTGTGAATTCTCTCAAATGCTGTGTTGCCATCTTTCCCAGCTCAGCTGCTGCATATTCCACCAGTAGAGACTGACATCTAGTAATCTTTGCTGTGCATTAAACCCAAAATCTCTCTATTGTTTGCATAAAGTGTAGGGCCCTTAAGGACTCGTTGTTTCCATGATGCTGTGTAAGCCTGAACCAAAACTAGAAGCTAGAAATCGGCTTTAGGGCTTACTGCACTTTTGTTTTGTGACTTTTTGGAAACTGTTCTTATTTCAGATATAAGAAAAAACAATTAGCAAGCATGTATCTGCATTAACTTTTTCTTCTTTAGATATCTCCCTGGGCTGTGATTCCAGCATTCCTCTGATTGCCCAAGAGCTGATGAAAAAGATGATCCATCAATTTGCCATGGAGTATGCATCCAAGTGCCGACTTCACACCAGTACAAATGGTGTTACAACAAGGACCTCATCACCTTTATCTGAAACATCAGATGCCCCTCTGGACCTGACAGTGAGTCGTAACCAGGATGAGAAACAGATGGAACCCAAACCAGGTGGGGAAAATGGTTTTGAATATGCCACAATCGAAATTCAATTCATTTTCATGTTGTAATTCAGAATATTTTAATACAAAAACAATGTGTAGTGAATAGCTTTAGTTTTTTCCTCTGGTCACGCCTGTCAAATGATTAATTGATTTCTTCTTGTAGCAGACGGCGTGCTCGACCTCTCAAATAGGAACATTGCCTGCTCAGCAACTTCAACATCATCATCATCTAATGAGAAAGCCTCAGGGTAAGACTTTGGATATTCTTGAATTGCGTTTAAACTTGTGTGGTATTCAGCTTTGTGGGCAAAAGCATAAGGACACCCTGCTATTACTTGACCAAACTCAGAAGTCCTACATAAATCCAAATTTACATGATCTGGGTGTTTATCCATACCCTCTAAAACATGAGGGAGTGGTCATACGAAGTTCAGTACATTCGTCTACTGCATTTCCGTGTAGGTGTAGAATGGCTATGGTTCTAGGTTAGTGTCAAATAGCGTTGAATCGAATCATGATTTATGGCTTTCTGGCTTGAATGATATGCACCTTCTTTGTCTGGCATTGCTTTGGATCAGTTCATTTTAGTCATTCTGGTGAGCTAGCTTGTTCTTGGTTTTGGTTCTGTGGGGTTGACTCTTTTATCTCTTGAGCGGTAACGTCACAGCAATGGCACCGTATTAATATATGCCAGCAGCTCAGGATTGTACAATGAGCACAACATTGTAACACCTCATCATGATTTTTACTTCCTTTTTGATCATTTGCAATGATCATTCTGATTATTCTACCTTCAAGCATTTAGGACTGTCACTGAAGGATATCTCAAAACTACAGGGGTTGTGTGTGAGCGCCAAAGTAACCCCAGCCATTCACAGACTGTCCCACCTGGACGTGAAGAGGCTTTGCCTGCTGTGTGTGTAAGAGTGACACAGCAACAGTGTGTGTGAGATCCCAGAGACAGACTGAGTACAGACAGACAGGAAACATAACAGTCGCAGTGATGTTACCAACACAAGGCATAAAGGAGTGGACCCCTCGCTCTCCACCCCCTCTGTTCCCTATGCCAAAATCACACCCCCTCCATCACCTCCATCCTGACCCTGCTGTTTGGTCCTCCCATCCCTAGGAGGCAGTGCAGGCAGAAGGAGGAGTACATTGAGAGAAGCTGGGAGCTGTCTGAGGGGTTGCTGTCCAAGGCCTTGAAGGATATACGTTCAGGGAGGCTGCAGGAGCAGCGTGCTGCGTTGCTTTATGGAATACCCATTTCCACACTGAGGCAAGGCCTGGACAGATGTCCTGAAAGAAGGCTTGGGATGCTGCAACAACTAGCACCAGGAAGCAAAGAATTCAGGGATGAAGTGACATCGTACAATATGATGTCATCAATGCTTGGCGGCGAAGCCCGTCTAGTTCTTCAGAAGGTGGCGGCATGGGCAGAGCGGGCAGAAATTGGAGGCGCGGCAGAGGAGAATGGAGACCTGAGTTTCCCTTCATCCTCTCTCACCTTTTATCAACCGAGTAGTCTTCAGAAGACCATCCCCCACAATTTTCCCCAGCTCAGGGATGCCCTTCAGCCACCTTCAAGCCCCACTCCCAGTCTGGAGCCCCCCACTCCCCTGCGTATTCCTCAGGTCCGTTCCATATCTGATCACAACAGGTCAATCGCAGCTGAAAATTGCAGCATGGCTGAAAACCTTCGTACCTCACCAACAGAGGGTACTGCCAGTTTAGTGACAGCTGCTGCCAGACCTTCATCTCTCTTCAAACTCAGACCTCCTTTCCTTGCACATGGGTGTGCAGGAAGTGCCAACCAGTCACCTCATCGTCTGGGACAACGCGGGTCCTCACTGGATGATACAGAAGATGGGGCAGATCGCCGGGACAAAGACAAGCAACCAAGAAAGAAGCGTGGAAGGTACCGTCAATATGACCATGAATTATTGGAAGAAGCCATCACTATGGTGATGGCCGGTCGAATGAGTGTGTCCAAGGCCCAAGGGGTTTATGGGGTTCCCCATAGCACACTGGAATACAAAGTCAAAGAGCGCACTGGAACACTGAAGAACCCGCCCAAGAAGAAATCTGCCAACTTTTGTTCATCCACTCCCAACTTGTCTGGTTCGAGTACCATGACAAGTTCCACTAACTCAGGGACTTTTGCCTCAGCTGCTGCTGCAAAGAGGTTCTAGACCAAGAAACGCCTCCAGAACTCCTCAACACTTGAACTCATCACCTCTTACAGGATACACGTTTTCTGGAGACACTTGTTAAAACACAACACATGCCTTTACGAAATATATGGATACTAATATTCAGGTCTTTTAACTGTGTGTCTGTAATTTGATAGTCATACTTTGTGCTGTGTTTCTCTCACTTAGTCCTGGACTTGATTTAAAGTAGCTATGAGTTGAAGCTTTTTTCAAGAGGCAGCAGTGCTTCTCGTAGCTTTTGGCTACAGGGCCCTCTGACTTCCAGGAAAATCCAGAAGTACTTCAAATTTATATTCACATCATTTAACGTAAAAGATCTGAACATATATCTTTCTGGTGTTTGTGTTTACTAAAATTGTCGTTAAGTTTTATCCACCTAGCTTGTTGAATGCCAAAGCAAGTCGGGATGTGACAAACAGTACCTTGAAGTTTAAAGGGGTCATATCATCCTCATTTAAGCAACTTATCAGTGGTCCCCAAATCATGTTTGTAGGCTTTAAAAGGCATTCTCATAATGGAATGCAGAGAATGGACTTTTCTAATTTCTTTGGGGTTTTGACACAATATACCAATACTTCTTGTTGTCAGAAAACCAAGGATAAGTGAATACGACCCCATTTTGGCTAAGGCTTAAGAGGACTTGCAGGGATAAATTAGTTACTGGTTCTGGTCATGTTGGAGGAAAAATAGTTCTGCTGATACCTTTTTGTAAGGTACTCTTGCACTTCCGTTGTCTGTTGCTTTGTTTGTTTTTTTCTTGTAAAAGAAACAGTGACAATGACAACGAAATTGCACAGGATCAAGTGTGTGAAACACAGTTATGAAACTCAAACTAAGTGTGACTCTTGTTGGATAGTTGTTAGTTCATTAGGTTATTCAGGTTTGATTCAACTCTTAAAGCTCCTTGTTAATGGGGCACTGATGATTGTCCATTTGCAGCTTTCTATCTGTCTGGGTATCTTACCAAGGCTACTGAAGTGACTTAGAACCCTCATAACATAAGTTACAAAAAAACTCATTACTATTGTTAGACACCTCTACAAATAGGAAGATTGTACATTATGAACCTCTGTGGTGGCTGCATCCTCATTATGAGTTTTTGTTGAAGAGAAAAAGCATAAAAAAAGCCATTTTGTCCTTATAGTTTTCCTCTCTATTTGTAAAGCTAGTCTGAACAACATTGTATTGAGTGTAGTTGGAATGCAACTGTGCAGCATGTTTTCAGATGTGCACTGATAAGCTTGGGAAATGTATGTTATTGTGTATGTGTATTATTATTTGTGAAAGATGTTCTTTTTATTATCACAGATATTTACAGATTTTGCTACTGTAGCTGTATTACTGTAAACCTCATACATAACTGCTGCTTACATTTTTTTACTTTAAGGGACCATCTCCCTGGCACAAAGAACGCCTCATTTAAACCATATTTATTTCAACAAAGGCAGTTCCGAGGTGACACACAATGGCGTGTGTGAAGCCTAAGAGATTAGTGTTTTATCGATTGATTGTTAATCGATTGATTGTTAATCGATTGGTGGATTTTTGGCGGCTGCTTGGAGCTACCGTGGTTGAAGACTTTAGTTGAAAGTCGGCAGTGTGACAGTGACTAGAGAAGCTCACAGGCTTCTTTTTGTCAGTGTCTAGCAAATGCTTAACATTGCATCTGTACTCTCATCTGCCTCTGAGATTGACTGAGCAGTGCTACTACCAAAGCAGCAGTTCAGGGTTACCAACACAAAGTTGCTTCGATTTGTTTTGCTGTATTGTCAGCCTGCCTGTTTCTCTTTCTAACCTCGTCGCCACATATACCTCTGAACTTTATCTGCCTATAACCCAGTGTCAGGCTCCACATCAAGGTCTCTGTCATGACTCTGAACATGTTGGGGTATGAGCTCCTACTAGCTTTGCAACATAAACGAGCTCTTTGTCTCTCAAGGAACAACACCCAAGTGTAACTCTATTGCCATCAGCAACAGTAAAAGTTACATACACTCTTGGGCACTGCAGCATTTACAGGAGATCTGCCATGTTCTTAGCTAAGTATTTGTTCTTGTTGTTTATCTTTCTATGTGTTTGTAATTTTAAGGCTAGATGTATTTTATTCAACCAGATTCAGTGGCATTTCAGCCTTTGTAACTGATGTCTCCACTACTGAATGTCTCTGCTCACAACAGTGCACAGTGCCTGTGTCTGGGGCTACAGCATAGAGAAATGGATGTCTCTTCTCTGGGAATTACCTGCTAATAATATGAAAAGGCCAGTTTGTAAACAGGCCAAAACACCTCTTAAGATATTGAAAGATTATTATTTCACTCTGTACATTTAAAATTGCAGTACATTCTAGGAATAACCTAAGCTAGTTTTCAAATTGAGCTTAAAGCATATTTTGTTTTGAATGAACTACTGGCAAATCTTTGAAACATCTCAACAGAAATCTGCTATTTATGCATAAATCAATTATTGCACTATGATTTATATGAAGCATTTTTATTGTAGAAACCTGTTTTGTGTGCTGCCTATTTATTAACTGATTGTGCTTCAGAACTGTGATTTTACTTGTTTGATTGTTGTAGTTGATTTGTAATGAGGCACTTAAATCCAATGTGATGTGTATTACTACAACTGCATGAATGCTTTTAAATGTTAGCATCTATAATTTATTCAATCCTGAAATGACACCCTTGACTATTGTGGTTGTTTAGTGCTAATGTTAAGATTAAATTATTTAAGTGATTTTTAAAATATTTGGTTATTAAAAAAAATCAACAGTAACACTACAAAATGTAACTTTGTTATACTGCATCCAGTTCAGACAAACTGTCAAAGTTTGGGTATATTATACAATATCCTACACTTACACAATTACAATGTTATTAAGAATCAGTAACTTGCGTTTATATTGACATATATTACAGGCATTACTTGATTTAACTGAGTTGAACATCAGAGGGTTTTTGAGCTGACAGATTGTTGGTGAAAGTGCTGTTGAAAAAAAGCGTTTCTACAATCGTTCCTTTCGCTTTCAGCGGAATGTTATATTTTGCCTTCAGCAACTCATCAATAAAACAGTTCTCTCATGTCAGCTTCCTGTCGTAACTTTACTAATGCATGTTAATTACTACAGCAAACTAATGAATTGTTTCTACAGGGGGTTCAAGATATTTGGATATTGACATTTGTCGAAGGATGGCAACTGCTGAAACAAACCAGTTCCTGAAAAAAAAAAAAGTTTTATTAGATTAATATTTACAGTCATTCTGCATAGTGGAATACCATGCCTAGAACAAGTGCCATACAAATATTTAGAGTGAAGCGAACTTTTGCCCTTCTAACTCTGGTTCGTCCTCAGCTTGTTCTTGTTAGTCTCTCCTATCCCTTGCCTGACTTCAAAACATTCCAGTAGTTTTTTGAAGCCAGACTTCGTTAGTTTTTTCACTTGTATGTCATGACACTGTACATTTCAAATACAGATTTGTCATTGAACAGGTTTAATGGCGATGGAAATAATACAAAAACCATTATGTATTATGGAATTATCATCATAGATTTTTTTCCAGCATGCATATTACAGTGTCAGACTTTTCGCACTGTGTTGTGGAGCTTGACGTTTATTACTTGAAGGTGATACATGAAATCTCCTAACTCAAATTTTTGTATTTTGCCTCTAGCTGCCTGCTGCCATCAGACGCACAAGGATTCGGTGATCTAAGATGGCAACAGAAGAGGTGTCTTCAGAGTTCTGCATTGGATACTGTTCTCCGCTCACTCTGCCCAGCACATTGTTCTTTACTCTACCAGATGTTGAAGTTGGCACATCAGGAAAAACTGCTGTGTTTCCTCGATCACAGACCTGTTGGTCAGAATCAATCCCACTGCTGTCACTGTGGTGTGCAACCACAGGATGTTACCCCTCCCACAGGGTCATTTCTTGAATGTAAATCCCATAACAGCAGCTCGCTCTACCCTTTAACTGACTGTGATCGTTCTAGTTGTGGCAGCCCAGTGTACCATCCAGGAGACGCAAAGTCCACATGTAGCATTCATAGCTACCCTTTAAAAGGCCATAAAAGTGAATCTTCTTTGGCCCCAAGCTGCTGCTTTATGCAGAGATGCAGGATGGAAACTTTCACCATTGTTTGTCCCAAGAAGCAGCAATGCATCTCTCAACAAAGCCTGGCAATAGATCATATCAACAACACAGTGTGCTCATTTGCACCCTCTCCTCCGTTGTTGCAATCCCCTTCACTGTGCACTCCCTCCTCGAGTTTAACTCCTTCTTCTTCCACCTGCTGTAACCATCACAACACCAACCAGTATCCTTGTTGTTCACCCTGTGTCACACAACTTAGGAACACTTTTGAAAGAGGGGATAGAGATCCTCCGTGTCCTGTCTTAAAGAGGGAGCATAGCCCTTCCCCTCCCCCACTTTCCCCAATTCCCTCGGAAGTTGATAAAAAAAACGAAGAAAAACCACCCTCCCTTCGTCATCATAGACAGGAGGAGGAAACTGACCTAATAGTTAGAGATGGTCTTATGGACACAAGCTTCAAGGAAGAGGATATGGAAACAGGAGTTAAAGAGAAGCCAGAGTGTCAGACCCTAAGGAGTATAAATGACGAACACAACCCAAATGGGACCTCATTGCAAGATGTTGTGAATCGCTTTAGTGAGAAACTTGACACCATCAGACCTCTAGAGAAGGAACCACCTCTTGCCTCAACAGCAGCCATTCATATGTCTGAAAAGGAGGAGCCGCAGTCTCCCTCGACCAGCCAACATTTGCAATTCCATGCTGATGCCCATCTTACTGAAATCATTACTACGGTGCTTCACACAGGCAGGGCTAGTGACTACAATCTCAGTGAGCTCTTCAATCGCCATGATAATAAACAGCCCAAGTCGCCTAATACCCGCTCCCGTCGTCGGCAGGAAGTCCTTGCAGCAATAGCAACCCCCGCTGATGACTCCTCAACCCGAAGGCATACCTTACAAATCAAACGAGACCTTGCCAAGTTTGACCAGACCTACAGTCGGAGGAAGTTGCCACTAGTAAAGCGAGCCAAATTGAAAGATGGATATGGAACTGTTGGCACTGCATCAAGCACTTCACCTGATATAAAACTAGCTAAAGATGAGAGACAATTTGAATTAGATGTAAAAAATCAAAGTGATAATGGTGGATTGCTCACCTGTGATAATGAAGTAAAAGAAGAGAGAAAGACAGTCATTGTTAAAGAGGATGGTCAAAACATTAAAACAGAGAAGAAAGAAATAGAAATATTTAGTGAGAAAAAACATCAAAATATCTCATGTATTCAAATGCCTGAGCTGCAAAGCAAGTTTTCAAAAGATGGAGCACAATTACAAGAGACAATCGTCACCTCGTGTGGTGAGTCTTTAAAAAATGATGGCAAGGACAATGGTGCTAAAAGTGAAAACTTTGAAAATGCTGCATTAGGTCAAACCTCTGATAGTGGTGAGGATTGTCATACTAGCCCAGTTACAGATTGCTGTAATACTTTCAAAGAGAGTGAGAGATGTCACCACTCCAATGAGTCAAGGAGATCGCGTAGAAACATAGTCCCTCCACAAAGATTTTCTTCCTATGTTACAGAGCCCATGTTTTTAGTTGCATGTTTCCCTAAAAGTCCCATAAACCAGAAAACACGACAAGAGAAGGGTCCGCCATCTGCTTTGGATACCTTGTCCAAGAATCCAAATTGCAAGGATACTGACCTTGAATCAAAAGATGCAGCACCAGAGCCCCCATCTGAGCCCACAGAAGAGGTTGTCGTGGAAACAGCACATGGAGAACAATGTGAACTAAATAACACAGACTCAAGAAATCAGGTCCTTTCAGATAATGTGGAGAACAAAAGGAAACCTAGTTTAGAAAGTACATCAGATGGTAACGACTGTGCTGCCAAGACTATTGGAAGGCTACGATCATCTCCAAAAAGACGCTTATCAACAGTCTCCCAAAGCCCACCAAAAGGGGCTGTAGTGAGTGGATCTGTTGCCAAAGTTGAAAGCCCTCCCACTTCAGACATCGAATACATTAGTCCAATTAAGCTCATGTTTGTGTCACCAGTAAAAGATAAGGAAGGAGTTAAATATAGTCTTAAATCAGCAGGCTCTGGTTCGAGTGCACAAGGAGTGGAGCCCTTTGACCCATATGTAGAATCATCATGGTCAGGAATGCCTGAGAAGAAAAACCCTGATCATGCTACTCGGCGCATAAAATCTTCACCTCTGAAATCTGCTACCTCACCTGCCAGATCTGCCCACTCACCAACAAAGTCAGCTTCTTCACCAACCAAGTCAGGGTCTACACCAGCAAAGTCTCCCTCGACGCCACCCAAGTCAGGATCTACACCAGCAAAGTCTCCCTCCACACCGCCAAAGTCATCTTCGTCAGCAAAGTCTCCATCGCCCAAATCCATCTCTTCATCACCTAAAGTGGGATCCAGGAGATCTAGTGAAGGCACTCCAACTAAACGTGGAGCTGGAACTGAGAGCCAGAGATCACTGGGTGACACAGGATCATTCCGTGAAACTACTCCTCCCAAGAGACGCCCTGGCCGGCCAAAAAAGCTGGGGCCACGACTGGAGCAAAAGGTCAAAAGGCCGATTGGCCGGCCAAGAAAGCAGAAGGCCGTCGATGCAGTAATGGGAGAAAAAGTAATTAATGGCAAATCCGTTCCAGCGGCTGACACAGAGGAGAATGTGAACAAGAACCTCAAAATAACAGTGGTGTATGGCCGCTCAAGGAGAAACAAACGAATGGTGTCTGAGAGCTTTGACCAGCTCCAAACAGAATTCCATGACGCTTGGAATGCGGTAGGCCTTGGAGCCGACTTATTGTCACACAACTCGAAGATGGGATCGGGCAGTAATAAAACCGCCTCCACAGAAATGCCAGAGTTGAATTTTGTCACCCCCATAAAGGAGTCCACCCCACAGTTTAGCAGTAACATCAAATGTCAGAAACGGGACGATGCTGTCTCCTCAAGGAAACCAGGTAGACCTGCAAAAGTTAAAATATCTGGAATCTCAGTCACAGTAACCACAGTCTCACCCAAGCAACGTAAAATTCAGATAAACAAGGACTCGAGGCAGTCTGCCGAGACAGCAGTTCATAAGAAAACACTCCTACCGGAATTCAGATCTGCCAAAGAGCCTCGGACAATCATTCATCAATCCACAAGCAAAAGCAGCCAGGCACCGGAAGGAACAGAACCACAAGATGCAAAGCTTCCAAATCAGCCTGTGGCGGTGCGTCACTCAAAGAGAGTAAGGAAGCCCTCAATTTATTTTTTGCATGCTGTCGCCACCTCCACCACGAGATCATACAGCCACAGTAACGCTTTGCTGCGTCGCTCGAAACAGCTTCTGCTGAACAAGGCCAGCAATGAAAGGAAACAGGGCAATCTTGAATGCTCAGGCGAGACGAGACGGGCTGGGCAAGAGAGGAAAAACATCTCTCAGGACCTCAGAAGAGTAGCAGCGGTATCTGTAGACTCAATCTTCACTCCGAAGCAGACACTGCGGTGGTGGGCAGCATCGGCTGAGGAAAAGACCTTAAATCAGGAGCTTGCTCGGCGGATACGTCTCATTTCTGACAGCTGGGTGTCAGGCGCTGTGGAGAGCCAAGACGGAGTGGACCTTAAATCTAAAATGGGTACCAAAGGCAGCAGTTCAACGACCCAGAAGTCAAAGAATCCCTCTGCGGTTCGAGCACTTTTTGACTGTCCCCCGAACAAACCACGGTCCTGCAGCATGCAGCAGCTCTGCTCTTGGTTCATGCAGACCACAGAGACGCAGTCTTTGGCGATTGTCAAGAAGTCGAGCTCCCGCAATCCCTATGAAGATATGCACTTCCCTCGCGCTGTCAAAAAAAGCGTTTGCCACAGTCCTCAGGCGGAGCGGCTCCGCAAACATATCAAGAAGTTTGCCAAAACTGTGCCAAAAAGTCCCTTCCAACACAAGCAGGCTCAAAAGAGGTTGAGAAAGAAGAACGCAACTCTCTTAGAGCACAATGTCAGGCGACAACTTTTCACTACCAACGTCACAACAGCGGGCAAGTGGTGGAAAGTCAGAGCCGTTAGCAAATACAGGGCTGCACTCTGTCGGGCCAAGAGAAGGTTTCTAACCCGGAAAGAAAGAGAAAGGTGGCAAAAGAATCAGAAGAAGCAGAAGAACACGAACACACCCAAAAGTACTTCAAACGGACCTGTAATCGGACTAAAACCAAAACACAAAGCATTAAGCAGATTTGCAAAAGATGGGTTGTCTGAATGCTTGGAGAACAGTTCTGGCGCCAGTTCTGTGGACCAAACTCAGGAACCTGAAGAAGTACCCAAAGAGCAGAACCTCTGCTCGAAAGCCTGGAGTCCTGAGACGCTGAAGGAGTGTCGGGTTTTTCTGAGAAAGATCAACTCCCCTGACAATGAATCTGCAGAGGAAGAGTGGGACTCGTGTACCGTGACACTGGATGATGGCTCGCCTCCCGCATACCTGTTTGCTGGGAGGGAGAGAGAGCTGGTCGGAGTTGTAAAAGCTGTGAAAAGAAAAAGGAGCCCGAATCAGAGGACCGCCTCGAGAGAGCCGATGTCACCCGTTTCTTCACCCAGATCAGCTCAGGAGCAGAAGGACATACCAATGGTGAGGCAGAGGGTCAAATGCAAAACTCCGGGGGTTGCTTCTGCTGAACCACCACAACCACCACCAGCGAAAATGTTGAGACAATCGCGAATGAGGGGCCTAACCGGGCCGAGATGGTGTGACTTTGTGTTCGGTAACTACACTGCTTTTATTTATTACCACTTTTTTATTTTTAAATGGAGTTTCAAATCACCTCAAAATCAACTTTTTGCTCTTTTCTGACAGAAACTAAATGAAGCATGATGCCTCCTCCTTCCTGGGAAAGGGACTGTGGTTTAAAGTGGTGCCTTTGGACATTGAGCTGACCACGTGGACTGGACCATCCCACTATGGTTCAGTCTAACCCTCAGCAGTTATGTAGCAGTCTAACTTAAGAAAAGCTTGATGTTGCACTATTTTTATCCATGTATGTACAGAATGTTTTTTTTTTTATGTCACTGCCTTTTTCTGTCAGAACATATATGATAGATCAAATTATCACTGCAAACCAAGTTTATGGGATAAATATTTAGAGAGCCTTTGAGAGTAGCCATTTTTTTTACANNNCCCCCCCCCCCCCAAGACCAATCAACACAGAGCAAAAAGACTGACAGTTAGTCAAGGTGCTTTGCTTCTTTGTCAGTTACTTGTATTCGCTTTGATTATGTACAGCCATTAATATTTTTAAAATTATGTTGCTAAAGTGTTAAATTAAAAACGTATGATTAAAATTTCTTTTTTTTTTTTTT
>CAESWR010000016.1:1584615-1601564 GCA_903171835.1 Mullus surmuletus | reverse complement strand
GCGTATCAGTAAAAAGCTGAAATTGTGTGTCTATTTTTAAGCAATGCTAACCTTCTTCTCCTCATTTACATACAAAAACAAAACAAAACAATGTGTGTATATTTCAGTATCGGTATCAATATCGGTATATTGATATGATATTGTGCGTCTCAAAACAAAACAATGTGTGTATATTTCAGTATCGGTATCAATATCGGCATATCGATAAAAAGCTGATCTTGTGCATCTCAAAACAAAAGAATATGCGATATTTTTAGTATCGGTATCAATATCAGCATATCGGTAAAAAGCTGATATCATGAGTCTCTTTTCGGCAATACTAACCTCCTGTGGAGCGCATTTTTTGCTGCTGTTGTGAATGTTGCCAGTTTGCCCCGCAAGGCAACAGAGGAACGCAAAAAAAAAAAAAGAAATAAAAGAAAAGGTTGTGAGCATCAAGACACCACTTCGACCACCCAGAGTGTCGTGGACGATAAACCCGAGCTTGTAGTTTTGTCTTGCAGCCGTTGAAGTGTGCAGGACCCACGGAGGAACAGTTTAGCTGCAAACGACTCCCACCAACGCTGAACAGGAATACACATAAAACGTGGCGAATGTTCCCTTTAAGAGCTTTTAAGTGCAGCTCGTGATTCCACGCAGCGTAGAGACGGTTACGCTCCTCGCCGGGACGCGACTTCAACAAGAAAGTTCAGGATCTTATTTGTCCTGATTTGCAGAATTCCGTGTCACATCCGCAGGCCGCAGTGACTAAGAGCTCTCTGATGTGAGAAGGTCAGAGGTGTTAGAAGATAATGAGCAACTTGGAAAGACGCCTTTGTCGGTCACGGCGAGAGAGAGAGAGAGAGAACGTATTTTGAGCGCGTCCTCTGCCGGAGCGCCGCGGCCGCCATCTGCGAAGGCCGCCGAGCGAAACCGGCCTGCGGACACGACAGCAGCGGCGTCGCCCACTGCGAACCAGGCCAATCAAAGTCCTTCTCCGTCCTCCTTCCCTCCAGGAAGAGAGGCATCAGCTGCAGCTCCACCCTCCCGTTGCCGGGGACAACAGCACCCTCCGGCTCCGTGACGGAAAGTCCCGCCCCGGGAGCGTCACGCCGACCATGAGGGTGAGTCTGCCTGTCTGTCTGCCTCCCTGCCTGTCTGTCTGCCTGTTCCTCTCATGCGCATCGTGTATTCATCAAAACCAGCCTCTTCCTTCCAGCCAGAGGGGCTCGCTGGCCCGCTGCCAACTTCTGTCTCCGTCGGCGCGGCAACGGGAAAGATCAGGCGCTGCTCTGCGGGAGAAGACGCAACCCTCTCCGTGTAACGCGTCCATCACAGAGGCTTTAATTACACCGCATTCGACCAGTCGGTGCCAAGAAGAGGCCGGTTCCTCCAAAACATGTCAAATGATGAATATTATACAAGATGTGCTGAGAAAAAAAGAAAAATCACGGATCGAGGCTGCACTCTGAATTAATTTGCCTACATTAATTTGGGTGTCGGTTACGGAGAGTTGATCACAGACAAGCGCGGCGTGATGAATGCGAGTGTGTGCCATTCAACTGGCTGCGCTGCAAACAAAAGCTCCCACCAGATTAGGAACACCCACCTCCTGTGAGCAGGCGAACCCGGGGACGAGCAGATAAAAGGCTGCAAAAAAAATAAATAAAATAAATAAATCTCCAGACATCTCGCAAAGAGCTCCTGCTGCATAAAAATAACTTCTCCGGTGACCATCTGTACACTCAGTATGCTCCAAACGCGCGTCGTGGTTGTGTCGGCCCCGGCGGAGGCTTTTGTTCAAACAGCACGAGCGGGTTGGAGAAGTTTTCACACTTGCCGGCTCTGCTGTGCGAGCGCGCCCACAGCTGCTGTTCATCACAATGCGGCTAATTATCATGTTTGCCGCTCAAGGCTTTTGAAGCAGAGCGTTGCTGCGTGTTTGGGGGGTAAATCACCTCGCAAGAATTATGGGAAGCAGTCCTCCATCCCGACGTGACCTCGCAGCCATAGACATTGTGTAGAACTTCCACCACAAATGTACTCAGTGCCCTTTTGACCTTTCACACACACACACACACATTCGCACACTGAAGTTGGTTTGTTATAAGCAAAAATGCATGCAAACATGTCTAATGCAATATTTTTTAAATGACATCATAAATGGATTTTCAGGCAATTTGGGGGAATTTTCCCTCACTGAGTTATGAATACAGGCATGAGTATTTGTCATAAGCAAACGTATGCAAATATGCCCGATAACAGCATTTATAAGTAACGCTCAGCAGTTTTTACAAGTGTAGAACTTTCATGGTTTCTTTTCACAGAACAACAAATGATGTTTCCTCGGCTCTCCAAAAAAACCCTTTCAAAAATGTTGAATGATGGCTGTGCTTTCTACTCATCAAGGACTTGGACCTCATCGGCTTCAATGGCAACAAAAGCTGCCATTGAAGCCTTTCAGGGGTTTCAGGAAACTTTCCTGAAATTTATCGGAAATGTTCCACCTCTTTGCAACATCCCTGATCAGGAGAAATTAGGTGTCTTGCTCAAGGGCACTTGGACGTGACCCGTCTACTTACTGAGCCACGGCAACCTGGCATTTCCGACGAATATTTTATTTTATTGGAAGGGGAAAAACAACAACTAAATGAACTAATTGGTAAACCTAGATAATTGTTCTTTTTAAACTTGTTTCCCCTTTATAATCATTATCGGTTGTAGTTGGAGCAATTTTAAACTTACATTATGCTGAAAATTAAAGGGAAAAAAACAGGCACAACAGGGATTCTATGAGGGTTAAGCCGTAATACCTTGTATACACTAAAACCAGCCCGGCTTTGATTCATTTCGGAAAAAAGGATGCAAATTAGGTGAGTAGAACTAAACTGTTTTTGGAGGAAGACTATTTAATTGTGAATTGATATGATGAGGTTTGATCATTAATGCCACTCAGCTCATAAATGGATACAATGATGTGTTTTTAACGTCTTGAAAGCACGTATACAAAAATAGAAGGGTAGTTTGTATTCATTAGGCGTCCAAAGGAGATTGATCAACTGTCATTTGGTGGATCCAGAGTGAATTTTAATGGGGGAATAATTACCGTCTCTGTTGTTTCTGGAAAACAAGGGTAAACTGTCACATCACACGCAATGTCAGCCGTCCGATGTGTGTGTGTGTGTGTGTGTGTCCGCAGAGGAAGCGAGTGGAGTCGCCCCCGCGCGCCACCAGCACCTCCGGCACGGCGCCCTACGACAGGAACATCCTGCTGCCCAACTCCTCCTCGTCCTCGTCCTCCTCGTCCTCCGTCCACCAACACTCGTCCTCCACCCTCCCTCACCAGTCCACCTCCCACCCTCAGACCTCCCCCCACTACTCCACCTCCTCCCTCCCGCACAAGCACACCTCCCTCTCCCTCAGCCAACATTCCTCCCCCTCCCTCCTTCGCTCCGCCCGCTCCCGGGCCTCCTGCATCCCACCCACCCCGGCGCCCACCGCGCCTCTGCCCGTCTGCCCCTCGCCGCAGACGGGCATCCGCTACGTGTCGCCCGCCTGCCAGGACCCACATGCACACCTGCAGGCCCAATCAATCAGGTACTTTACACAGGCGCCATGTGGCGACTTTGAGAGGGGCTATGTACGATATGTTTGAATTGTTTTTATTTTGAAAAGCAGTAGACAGTTTTAAAGGGGCCATATACGATATATTTGACTAGTAGACAGTTTAAATGTTTTTTTTTTCTTTTCTTATGCTATTTTTTAAAGGGGTTATTATATACAATATATTTGACTTCTTTCTATTTTGAAAAGCAGTAGACAGTTAAAAAAAATCATAAGAAAAGAAAACATATTTAAAGGGGCTATGTACAACATATTTGACCGTTTTTTATTTTGAAAAGCAGTAGACAGTTAAAATAAATAGCATAAAAAAACGAAAAAACATTTAAATTGGCTATATGATATATTTGGCTTATTTATATTTTTGAAAAGAAGTAGACAGTTTACAAAAATAGCATAAGAAAAGAATAAAATATTTAAAGGGGCCTGAATGCACAAGGCTAGCCTCTGCTCCCATAGTGTTTGGCCACGCCCCCTTTAAAAGCGGCAAACTGATACAACAGCACGGCAGAAGTGTGAGCACAGCTGAAACTCTTTTACAAGGAGAATTTAAATAGCTTATTGAAAATGGACTGACCTCAGCTGACCCCCGAGTGGGACCGGATCGGTAGCTTTTTCACAGGTGACCGAACGCTTTTATTATCGACGCATCGGCCGAGAACCTCACAGAAACCCTGACGACGTGGGAGCTGTGATAGATTAGAGTCAGCAGAACCTCATGGGGTCAACAGGGGTCATGCTGATCACACACTCGTGCAGTGAAACGTGTTTGCGATTGTTGTATGTGAGCTACTTACATGACTCCAATTTCTCCGTCTTTTATTTTGTAGGGGCCCGTATCTGGAGCAGAGGGGAACAGAGGGGCTAAAACAGGAGTGGTTTACCAAATACTTCTCCTTCTGAGCACAAAAACACACACACACACACACACACACACAGCAGCCGCGAGTACATTTCCTCACGTACAGTTCATTGCTTCTTCTACACATCTGTTTTGGTCCCCACATACACACAAACACACACCAACGGGAACTCCACCGATTCCACACATCAGAGGTTTTTGTTGGGCGACGCATTCCCTGAAGGAGCCGTCCCAGAATTTTAGCGCTTCCTCGGCCCATGCAGGACTTTTGAGTGAAAATCGGGAAGTTTTTACGCTAACACTGCGGAGAGACGGGCAGACAGCTGAGGGTGGAAGCGCCAACTTCTGGAGGCGACGTTGGTTGAGTTGCAAAAATCTGAGATCCGGAGAAAGCTGGCGGCGGGCTCGGAGGCTCGAAGGCCGAATCGGTGGAGGGCTCCAACACGCACACACACACACATAACATTAACATACGTAACGGGCTCATCACCAGCAAGGCCATCTCGAACATTGCCTCAAAGCTCAACCAAAAAGTGCTTCTCAAACACATGCCTGACCTCTTCTCAGAACATAGGCCTACTGGATCTTGTTTGTATAGTTTGGAATGTCTCCATATGGTTTTTTTTAAGAAGCAGTCTTCCTTTTATAAAAAAAAACAAAAAAAAAGATAACAAAACAAAAACAAAATGCAACTTTTGCTCTTATCTTATCGTACGATTTATTCCGGGGCGAGTGTACGTGTCTTGATATCAACCGAACCAAGTGTCTCTTCCAAGTATGGAAGCATTCGACGTATTCAATCAAGATCCTCATCAGAAAGCGGACACAGACACACACACATACACACACACGCCACTCACCATACCAAAAGGAAGCTTGTTTCAATGCAAAAATGTATAATATAATCTTAAAGAACAAATTGAATAAATATTTTGTTTTTGTAAGTGTTGCCGCTTCTTTATTGGTGTGGAAATCGGTGACATCACAGGCAGGCGGTGGGTGGGCGGGGCCTGTTTAACCTGGCTCTTATAGGTGCATGTGCTCAACACCATGCTTCTGCGGTGTGTACACAATTGATGAGGAATAAACCAACACATATTGAAAATAATTAGAATATATAGCTGTAGTGCCCAAAGTACTGCATGTTGGTATATGCAGTATAGTTTACAGTAAATTAATTGGCCAACATGCCATCATAAAATGGGTGAAAGGTGGGTTTTCTTGCTAGATTCTTATTGGCTAGTTTTTCTTTACAATGGAATCTCTTCCACTAGTACTGCAACAGGCATCTGCACAAAATACATCTTTATCAATAAAATTGTTTTTAGTCGGGGCATAAAACACAACAAAACAAAAAAAAAAGACTTGCAGATAAAAATATGGAGACACGTTTTACTCAACTAACTAATTTCAGCGTCAATCTAGACTTGCAAATGACAATATCAGACACAAATTTATTTAAAATACTATGATAACGATGCATAAAAACTT
Organism: Mullus surmuletus; assembly: GCA_903171835.1. Lineage (NCBI taxonomy): Eukaryota > Metazoa > Chordata > Actinopteri > Syngnathiformes > Mullidae > Mullus > Mullus surmuletus. Next base: position 1,595,611 of record CAESWR010000016.1, on the reverse strand, counting down.
CAGGTGCTAAAAGGGTTTAAATAAATAAACAAAATCCACCGACACATTTTACTGTATGAACACAGCACTGTTTTAATCACCTGTGAAATGTCCTGGTCATGTGTCAGCTGCGTTTACACTGTACATCAATTGACCTTCATCTCAGCTGGGGTGTTACAAGAGGATCGATAATTTACATGTCAGGGGGGTTGGGCGGGGGGGGGGGTTAGCGTAGCTAACAAACTGCTGACCGTGGGAAGTTGACTTAAAACGACCCAGATACGCGGAAGCCTCTAAATAAAAAATTTTAAAAAGCAGCGTGTGTGTAGTGTTTGTCAGCGTCCTCGCTCGTCAAACACACACTATTGAAACATGGGGCACTTTTGCAGCGCCTCGGTTGCGGAACTGTACTGAAGGACGTTGTCATAGAAACGAGTGAGCTCCCCTCGCACGTCCTTGGCGCCCCTCCCTCCCGCGCCGCGGTACTTCATGGAGAGCAGTTTGGAGCACAGGTAGTGGAGCCACAGCACATTGGTGTGGGGGTGGAAGCTGCTCCAGTTATTGCTGAAGACAGATGGGAGAGGAGGGGAGGGGAGGGGGGGGAAAATGGGAGTCACGAACACAACCGGGGCAGGATGTCGGTTTGAGACGACATCAAACATTTTAATACCACAAACCGGGAATGAATGTCTAAGTTGCCGATTTTCTCCCCCACGCATCGTCTTTTAATGTGCGCCTGCTTCGTATCCACTCCTCATCTGCACTAAATACACTCCAGTTAAAGACACGATATGCAATTTTCGAAGGTTGAGGTCTCAGGGGGGGATGCTGAGGATTCTCTGTGTTCATTCAGGGAGGCAAATTATTCACGGAGGTCTCTGCCCCTCATAGACAAACCTGATAATGTTTTCATAAATAAGTATTTTAGGTTTTGTTTTTTGCAAAAATAATAATTATTAAAAGAAAAATCCAAAAATTGGTGATTTGAAAGGGCAAGTAGAAATCAATACTGCACAAGTAGTGAATATGCAGGTTATTCATACTTAGCATATTCTGTTAGGTATGCTCAAAAATGAGCATATTTAGGATGATTTAACCACAAGATTTGACAAAATCTATCAAACTGCTGTGATTAAATATAAAATTAAAAAAAGACACGTGAAGGCACTGACCCATTCTCCTGTCTCATCAGTCGGTAGATATCAAACTGGTAATCTCCGTGCCCCATGAAAAGCTCCTCATCGTTGGAGATGTCACACGACACCGTCAAACCGTCTGTGGAGGGGTGGGGGGTAAAAACACAAAAACAACCCACAATATTTATCCACAGTGCAGATCGCTCAGCTGTGAACGGGCTCCCAACCGGATAAGCCAGTGGGAGGTGATTGGTTGGAGGTTGGACAGATAAAAAAAACAAAAACTGACCGATTTCTAGTCTGGAGAGGGAATAGTCAATGATGCGGACCAGCACTCCTTTGGTTTCCACCGAGTGGGCTTCTCCGTTGAGGAGAAAGCTCCCTTTTTTCTGCCTGGTTGTTTTGACCAGCACGTTGCCCCAGTGGAGATCCCTGCAGGAGACGAGAAGGTGGGAGAGAAGGTTCCTGTTAAAAAACACCAACAAATCATGCATCACGCTGACACCGGAGCGTTACCTGGTGCCGCACCTGCGGGGGCTGCGGGGGGGATTAATGCCCCGACATGCCCGAGTAGAAGCTTTAAAACGTTTGTGGAAGTTATTTGGAGGGTTTTTGCCCCCATTTATCAAAAACAATTGACTGAAAAGTCATTAGATTTAAAAATAAATAATAAAAAAAAAAAGAAAAGAAAGAAAGCCACCAGACTCTGACTCTCACCTGTGCTCAAAGTGAAGCTCCTGCTCGGCCACGGCCAGGGCGGCGGTGACTTGGTGAAGAATGCTCCTTGCAACCCCCAGCGACGTCAGCTGCACCAAGAAGCAAAGAAAACATGCCAGCTCAACCCTGATGATCTTTGCAGTGTCTTGCATCTCCTCTCAGCATCACCTCCAGCGTGCATATTTCAGGCCGTGCCAACTGGAGGTGACTCAAGTCAGGACACAGATATTCACTTTTTTTTTTTTTTGCAGCTGTAGAGGTGTGTGTGATGAGTTCAAAGTTTGTGACGTGATGAAAGAGGGCATTTGAGTTTTCAGAACACACTTAATTCACAATGCGAAAATCAGAAACGGTTCTAATTGCCAAGTATGTCACACATAAAGGGAATTTGTCTCTGGCAGTTGTTATCACTCTGATACAAAGGATAGAGAGAAAAAAAAAAAAAGAAAAAAAAAAAACTCTTAACATACGAGCAAATATCCAAAATGTACATCAGGGGACATATGCAAACATCGGGAATATGTACAGAAGTCAGCAATAGTGCAAATGGATGGTGCAGTTATGGCGTTGAAGCCATTGACTGTTAAAAGAGTGACTGTAGTTGGGAAGAAAACGGTCCACATTACAACCAAAACAAGCTGAAACACTCGGCTTTTCGTCACTGAATGGAATAAAATAGTTTGGGTTTTTCGCTGAACACCACTGAGAAAACATTGTACAGCAAAGGGAGGGTGACGTACCGTTCCATTGCTGTTCTCTAGGTCGCTGCCGCCAAACTCAAACTCCAGGATGAGGAACAACTGGTCCTGTTCAAAGAAATCTATGCACACAAACACACAAAAGCAGGTCTGGTATTAAAAAAAAAAAAAAAGGGGAAAAGCAAGACAAACGCAGGCCATTCGCTCTGATTTTTGCGGCCGATTGATCCACTGACGAGCATTTACAGCCACATGAGCTCCTCCCACTGACCTGGTCTGTCATTCTCAGAACATTTCACTTTGTCAAAGGTGTCCCAGGCCTTCAGGAAGTCTGGAGGGTAGCATCCGCGAACGCAGTGGAGACTAGGAGCCAACCAGAGAGAAGTTAAAAAAGCCGTCGGCACCGCTGACAAGCGAGGCGTCCGAGATGAGCCGCTTACTCGTTGAGTCCGATGAAGCCGCACGTCTGGTTCCGCTGCTTCTCTTTCAGGCTGCTCAGCTCCCTGGTAGAAACACACCGCTCAAATTGAATCGGCTTTGGCCAGCTGTTACAAAACTAATTCCATTTCAACTGGGCGGCACTTAATTGCAACACTCAGCCTGTCAAACTGGCACAAGCACAAAAAAAAATAAAATTCTTTAACGTGATTATCCTGGCATCAGGCTGTTACAGCAGCCCATCACATGGAAAAGGCGGACGAGGAGTTTACACATATCGTTATGGCGACCTGCCAGAAAGATGCAAATGAATAAAGTAGGAGTTACTTTGAGATGATAATTTCATGGAGGATCTCCCCCAAGCTCTTCTGCTCCTCTCCATTCACCTTCTCGGTGCCCTCGACTGGAATAACCTGTCGAAACGAATTGCAGAATGTACATGTACGTCTTATTGAGCGAAGCATACTTTTATCCCTGAAAAAAGGAGATTTGTTATCAAAGTACTGTAACATGAGGTGTGTCTGAACTCTGCCCCCCCCCCCACACCCCTTCTCTCAACACATCTCAGATCTGGAGTCTTCAGTCTCCCACATCTGCAACCATTTTTCCGCACCCGATATTACTGCTTCCAAGTCGGACGAAGTGTTATTTGGAAGGGAAGTGAGCTGGATGCATCTGCCAGCCCCCCCCCAGCCCCCCTCCCCACAGATCTGAGCCCACCACTGCGTTTCCACCGCTCAACCTGCCAGCTTCTGCGTGTTTGTGCCGATGCACATCTGGGAACATCTGTCCACTGTGAAACTGCTGCCTTGCTTTGGCCGTCTCTCACTCGGCTGAATTTCCGCCTACGCAGCTGTTTGCGTTTGACTTTCGGGATTTATTTTTTTCCCCCCCTTTCAGCTTAAATATCAGGTTGTTCATCGGGCATCTGCCAGCAGTGGCTGTTTAATCGCAAGAGCTCGCACGCAGCTGCACAAAAGTGATAAAGTGAGGAATAACCTCCTGAAACTGAATCAAGGAAGACAAAAAACAAAAAACAACCGTACCTTGAGGGCCACGGTGTCTCCGGAGGCGTTGGTGGTGGAGAAGACCTCGCCGAAGGTTCCCTCCCCGATCTTCACACACCGCTTCATCCGGTGAGGGAGGATGCACTCCTCCCAGGACAGAGGGCCCTGCTGGCCACACTCGGCGTACACCTTCTCTGCGTCCGACAGATCTCCATCATCACACGAAATCTGCTGGGGGGAAACAGAATTAAACACATGAAGGGTGTGAGGGAAAAAAAAAGAAGAAGATCCGGATTCACTACAATGATGCGTGTTGTCGTACCAGTGAGTCAGTGCTCAGCAGCTGTGAGCGGAGGCGTTTGGGGAGCGGGGTCCGGAAGGGCGTGGCAAAAAGATCCTGACTGGCGTTGCCCACTTCCGTCCTTTCGGGAGAGCCGGACTCGGACAGACGCAGGTTCCTCGGTGTGAGGAGCACTGAAGAAGACGGGCGGGGAGGAGCTCCAAGTCAGAGGACGGAGACGAAGGAGGCGACAGCTTCTGACTCACTCAGCAGAGTGTGTGTGTGTGTGTCACTCGTACCTTTGCGATGGACGGAGAGGGCGGCTTTGAGTCGGCTCCAGGTGTGTGTGTTGGGTGTGAGCTCGGCCAGCAGGGAGGAGAGGTTGAGGCGACCTGCCCTCTCCGGGGTGGAGAAATTCTTCGCAGTCCCAAACGGCTCCTAAACGGACGAGGACATGTGAAGACGTCAGAGCTCCGCCTCCAAAACGTTCCCTCCTCCTGTCGCTTGAAAAATGTGTCTGAATCGGACCCACATTTTATGCCACCGCTTTTGTGTTTAAGGCATATTTTTATTTTAGTTTGAATGTGTCTGGTCAACAACAAGAAATAATGCTGATTGATTTCAATCAAAGGTCACTAAAATATGGAACATTTTTGATGGTGAGGATCTCACACAACTTCATGTAAAAAAATCCAAACTATCCCTTAAATGATGCCAACCAATGAGGATTAAACACTCCATGAATCAGTTTTGTGTGCGTGTGTGTGTGTGCGTAGTCTGCCGTCACCTGCTTCCGTGTTGGCTGCGTGTTGATCAGCTCGTTGATGCTGCAGTCCGTCGCCTTGGCCCCGCCCTCCTGCGCCACCCTGCTCTTGAACGAGTGCACGGTGCCCTTGTTCTTCCAGCGGCTGACGCTCAGCCCGCTCACGCACGCCTTCCTGGTGGTTCCCGGGCGGTCGACCGAAGTGCTCCTCCTCTTCCTCTCCTTCGGGGCCGGGGAGTTCCTCTTCCTCTTGGGGCGAACGGCGCCGGGGTTCACCGCCTCCGCGCTCTCGGGGCACGCCGAGCGCCTTTTCTTCACATCGGCTCGGCTTTCTACGGAGTTGTTGGCATCACTCTCAGACTCTGTCTTGGTCTGATCGCCGTCTGTTGTCTCGGACGTGTCTGTGGCTGGACGAAGTTTTGACTCTTTGCTCTGCAGGAGTTCTTTCAATTGAGACGAAGAAAGTCGCTTTATCACAACATCGGGTTTTTCGGTCAGACACTTCTCCTTCGCCGACAGCAAGAGTTCTTCTGCTGTTCCTGAAGAAATAGAATTCATCTCGTTATCGTTTCCTGACAGCGACTCCGCCTCTCTTGAAGGCTCATCAGGATCCTCCGCCATTTGCTCGTTTTCATCGGATTTGCAAGCCGAACCCGCGGCTCTGAATCCCTGAAGCGATCTCTCCGGACTGCCGGCCGGCGGCTGCGTTCCTGGGATGAATTCGACGCTGCTGCCGATGCATTCAACAGAAAGCAGAGAAGCTCCCGACGAGCACTCGGCCTGCTGCTCGCGCTCAGCCGACAGGTTAGCGCTTGAAGGGGGGTCTATGGAATGCGACCCACCACTGGTTCCGTCCGCACTCTGCGGTTCGGAGGACAGCGAGGGCTCGGCGGTTCCAGCAGCCGGGAGGTGTTGGTTTGTTTCGTGGCTGTGAGCCGAGATCTCCAAACAGGACGAGTAGGCGGTTTGGCTGCACAGACGACTGGCAGAGAGCGCATCCAGCCTCTCCAGCGGCACCACGCAGCGCCGGGTCAAACACTCCTCCGTCAGAGCCTCTATCAGCCACTCCAAACCCCCCGTCGCCGACACAAAGCGGCTGCTGCTCTCGCTGTCGGTGTTGAGCAGATGCAGACTTGGCAGCGCGTCGCTGCGTTTGATGTCGGCGTCTAGGCCATGATCGCCGGCCTCCCCACAGCTGCTCGCCGCCTCCACGCTTTTCGGCCGTTTGAAGAAGTCGGCGGAGACGTCTCCGCCCCGCCCCTGGGGCTTCTGCGACTCGTCTGGGTCCTCTATACAGCTGATTGGGGGGTTTGGGGACTGATGGTGGGTGGGTGAGGGCGAGAGGCGCGGCCGTCTGATGGCGGAACCCGCCGAGGGCGTCGAGCAGAAGATGGGTTTGCGGGACGGCGGCCCCAGGCTGTGATCCGCCAGCTCGCCGAGGGAGATCTCCCGGAAAGGGTTCATGGCGAAGCTGTCGGCCGGCGCGGCGTCCACGCTCGACTCCAGACACACAGAGGAGACCCTCTTCCTCCTGGTGGGACGGAGGTTTCTGCTGTTGTCAAACGCGCCTCCCCCCGAGGTGAAATCATCGGAGGAGTTGAGGAGACTGACGACAGCTTTTGGGGGTTTGAAGGTGGAGGTGGCGGCCGCGCGTCTGCGGCGGGTCACAAAGCGTCCCGCAGAGGGAGGGGGGAAACTGGGGGGTGGGGAGGGTGAGTGACAATTACTAAACACGTGTGGACTTCAGATGATCATGCTGACAAGGGGGAAACTCACTTAGAGGTTCTCTTCGTTTGAAATGACTTTTTATGACATTTCACTGAAGAGTCTCCTTCGCTCTCGCTGGTGATCTGACCGTTCTGCCTTCGCCGCCTCATCAAGACCCCCGAGACCAGTCTGTTGGCCCTGTCGTGGCAAAGACAGATGATGTCATGGATGTGGATGTCAATCAATTCACATGCATACACACACACACAATAGATAGCCCCATTGTGCCATAAATAGGCACAATAGCACCCAGTGACAAAAAGCTACGTTTATTATTTGTTAAAACTCTGGTGTGACGGTGGCCCCTTCCTCAGGGTCAAAATGTATGTTTCCATTAAAGGGATAGTTCAGATTTTTTGACACGAAGTTGTATGAGATCCTCACTATCAGTGTTGTGCATCAGCAGTGACTTTTCCCCCACTGCGTCCCGTGAGTGGAGTTCCGGTCCAGTTGCTGGAGTCACACAGATAAAGCTTTTATCTCCAAAAAAACGTGTTCAAAAGAATAATCCATTTACATCACGAATTGTTGACCACAAAAAGAGTCCGACTTTGCAATCACCCGGCACTATTTTCCCTCCCTTCATATCATTGCATGCACAATCATCAGCTGTTTCACGGCGTTTACATGCTCGGAAGGAGACAGCTGCGACGTGTCCTCTCTCACTGAGGATCTCACACCACTTCATGTCAAAAAATCGGAACGATTTAACTACTCATTCACATCGTCACAACACGCTCCCGCAAATGTGCATCAATCTGACCTTCATGGATGCAGAAGCTTTATTATTTTTTAAGACGATCAGTGCCCACCAGGATATTTCTTATTTTTGCATCATTCGAAAAAATCTTGCTCAATCACAGTTTATTACGAGGAAATTAATCTCACTTTGACAAATCACTTAATCCTTTAAGCCATTTTTTCCCAAGTAAAAGAAAACTAATTATTTTCTGGCGTCATCTTCTCTCGATGCGAGTATTTAATTCTCTAATTTCACCGTATATCCAATCCTTTTAGACTTGTGGTCTCAAAAAGTGGCCTGAGATAATTTTTGACATTTGATTTCGTGCCTGTTCACACAAACTGGCTTAAGTCACTTTTTTGGGGGTGTTTTTACCCTGGGGGAGACTGACTTTGATTTTCTGGAGACTTACCCTAACCCTAATTACAGCAACTACTTGCCTAACCCTAGCTCGGGAACTAAGGCTTGTCTTTAACGGACTGTAGTTCCTGACCAGAAAATGCCAGAAGCCTGGAAACAGTGCCCCACCCCAGGTTTTAGGACGTGCGGAATGCTCCATTGCTCCAATCAAGTGGACACACACACACACACCTGGTCGTCCTGCCTTTCTGAGTGGACAAAGGAGCAGAAGGAAGGACCCTGCTGATGTTCTCTTCATCACTGCTGATCTCTGTCGCTAATAATGCCGCTTTTCTCCTGGCAGGACGCACGGCTCGACCACTGGAGAGCATGAAAGACACAATTAAAAGAAAAAATACACAAGTGTAGGAATACGGCACAAACGTGAAGGCGAGGAGCAGGACATGTTTTCTTTTCTTTGTGGCAAAAACTCAACACAATTAGCCACTTATGTAAACAAAAAGTGAATAATTGGAGCCATAAATCCATGAAATAACACCAGGAGAAGAAAAAAAAAAGTGCAGTTTGTAACTCTGCCCACGGGTTGTTAATTAAAAAGCCATGCATTAATATTCCAAAAAGAAAACTTCTGTCACCCCAAACTCTGCGTGAAAGCCTTCTGCCGGCACAGTGTGCTGCGATAGCGCCTGCTGCTGCTCGTTTGTGCACAAACCTGGTGGCCTTGCTCTGCTGCGCGGGCCGAGGGCGGGGGGGCCACGGCACGCTGCTGTTCTCATTGCCGACGTTCTCCTCGTCGCTGCTGTTTCCCGTCACACTCGACTTGGCCGTTTGCTCGGCACGACCGTCCGCTTTAACCCTGCAAAACACACAACCTTCTTTCTCTAATTATGTGGATAATGGTGCGACGAAGACATGTGAGTCAATTATAATGTGAAAAAAAAGTAAAGGAATCTTTTAATAATTGATAAGCAGTTGATTATTGTGAAAATGTGAATGAATGAGGGACACACCTGGCTGCCCTGCTCTGTTTCGCGGGCTGAGGACAGAGAGAGGGGGGCGTGAAGACGTTCTCCTCGCAGCTTCTCTCTCGCAGACACTGCATGGCCTTTTTCTTGGCAGGGCGGGCCGCTTTTTGACTCGCAACGCTTGTTTTCCTCCCTCTGTGATAGAGAGAGAAAAAAAAGAGCAGAGGTTGAGGTGTAAAGATGTGACAATGGATACGAGATTGAGCTTTTAACTTGTTGCTGGTTAATGTCCTCACATTTTGGACTGACTGATTCATTCTGCCATTGAATTAAAGCTCAAAACCTGATTTTTACAAGAACAATATCGGCAAAATATCTCCTTTTAGACTAGTTGATCGAGTGTTTCGGAGATATATACTTGTTTTTATTATGCGTTTATACTGTGGAAAGCAAAGGTATTTCTGCAAACCAACAACACGATGCAACAATTTACATTTTTAAATGATTAATGATGGAAAAAAAATCGTCGGAGGAGAGGGGGGCCTAACAAAGGCTCTGTAAGGGCTTGATTGGCCCTTGACTACAGCTCTGCAGCCTTATATATATCTTTGTGGCTTTCGTTGTCAGTGATTTTATACTACGACTAGTTATTCGGCAGTGACATGGGAAGGATTATTTTATACGTTTGGATTTTTTTTTTTTCTCCTTTTCTTCGTCTATGTGTTTGGTTTGTTCTCTTCGCTTTTTGCACATTTTTACATGACATCTGTACATCTGCACATACCACAATACGACCCATATACGTTTTGTGCACTGTTGTACGGTTGTTATATTGGAAAACTTAAATAAAGAAATTTTGAATAAAAATAAATAAATAAATAAAAATGTATGATGCAGTTCTATTTTTATTTTATTAATCTGCACTTAACCTACACATGATTTTTTTTTTTTTACATATATGAACCTNTTTTTTTTTTACATATATGGACCTCTTGCCCTTATATGGAGTTAATGATCTTTTCAGAGGCAATTTTTTTGGACCTCTTACCCTTATATGGAGTTAATGACCTTTTCATAGGCATTTTTTTTTTTTTTGAGCAATAATCCAATCATCAATAGAAGGAGCTGATCAAAGGAGCCTCTGGTGTTTGCGTCACAATCCAAAGGAACCAACCTGCGGGGTTCGGAGGGCTCGAACACGGAAGCATCTCCGTCCGTGGAGAGCGAGCTGTCGAAGGCCAGTCTGTGCTTCTCTGTGGAGATCCATGCGGACAGCTTCCGCTTCTGCTTCCCGTAAGTCCTGAGGAACAGAGTCTTGGCGGGCTGCATGATGACAAACACACACAGCAGCTGGAACCGCAAATACACCGAGAGGGTTCGACGGACAGCGACGTCGAAGCCCCTTTTCGTTCAACGTCTTCCCGCGCTTTTTGTTGAACGTCTTCCCGCCCTTTTTGTTGAAACGTCTCCGCGACCCTCGACTAAAACCGCGGTGTTTCTTCACGCATTGCTGTTTTTTTTTTTAATATATTCTTTATCCTTTTTTCGTCGCCTCCTGTCACCGTGAATCCGCTGCCCCGCTTCTTGTTCAAACGGCTGCGCTGCACTGATTGGTCCGCACGCAGGCTGGGGCTTTAGCGCAGCGCCGCCTGGCGGCTCGGAGGATTTACGGCAGGAACGTGAACGGGAGAGAGACGAGGAAACTCTTTTATTTTATTATTATTTTTTTTTAATCACGTTTGTGAGATGGATGGATGTGAAATAATTCCCATAATTGTTATTTTTTATTTATTTTATTTTTTTTATTGCCTTTACGTTAGTAGGTGAAGACAGTGCAGTAACAGAATGTGACCACCAGGTGTCATCTTGTTATCGGAATATATTGGTGGAGCAGCGTGGCTCTCAGTATAAACATTACACGCGTCATCTCAACGTGCGTGTCCTGTGTTGTGTTATTAGCTTCAAAGTAAACTTAATTTAAATTGTTTGTAGAAATGTATGTGGTCTTTAGTTTCGGAGGCAAACCCATGAATTCAAATGAACATTTTGTCAACATAGTCACAAAGATGAAATAGACAAAATACCCCGATAGGTTCTATTGCAGTGTGATGATTGGTTGTCAGGGTCCTTTGGTGTGTGTTTCA
>CAESWR010000016.1:1481389-1506195 GCA_903171835.1 Mullus surmuletus | reverse complement strand
AAAAAAAAAAAACACAACTAAAAAAAACCCACGTGTGCCCTCAGACGTTTGGTTGTGGTCTTGCGCTGACGAGTCATAGATCGCTCGGGTGGCACCTCCCAGTCAAGATTTCCAAATTCATGGTGTGACATGAGGAAGTATTTGCATGCTTTTTTCTTTTCATTTCTGCATCTCTAAGCAAAAACAAGTAGATAATTAAATGTATCATAACAAACTGCATTTCCCATCAGCCACCTTTCCGACAACCTCACTTGGAGCAGGTTTGCAGGTGCTTTAATGTGGGTATTTTTAACTGCAGCCCCCCTACACACACAAGTACCTGTTAAAGCTCCACCCTCCGCGGCGCTTATGCTTGCTGCAGCTTTGGCTCAGGGTGTGTGTGTGTGTGCGAGTGTGTGTGTGTTTGCAGAGGAGGTTGGCCTCTGTGCTCAGTGCCCTGCTGTACCTGTCTCTCATGGAGGTGGACTTACACTCCCAGAGCAGGCGGCCAAGCAGCGGAGCGCTGTGAAGCAACAGGGGTAGCTATCCTCCCGTCTTGACCACTCGCTGCTTCTCCTTCCTCTTCTCTTTCCCACCAACATCCCTCTGCTGTTTTCTTTCTCAAGAACTCTGCTCCGGTCCAGTCTCACTTCCCTATCTCCATTGCCTTTTGCTTCACCCGAATCGCTCGAGTTTGAATGATGATAAATTTCTCTGTAAATGGAAAGGGAGTGCGGACGCTTTATTCCCGAATTATTTACAGACCCGGCTTGCCATAGCATTTGCATGACTCACTTTGTATCCTAGCTACCGTGCTGTTATCAAAAGTGTTTCGTTTCATTGATCCGACCGAGCTGACCCCTCTGTTGGGTGCACGCACCGACTGCGTCCCCTCTTCCCGTCCACGTGTGTGCATAACATGGCGCTTTAGGCCTGTTTTCTGCAGCACACTGGATCAGTGTCACTCAGGATCGAGCTGCCAACTGAGAGATGCATTGTTCCTTGCTACACACACACATACATTGGTTTACTTTGCTTCTTAATCTGCAATAAATTAGGAGCCAAATCAAGGCTGTGGGCTCACGAACCTCTGAACAAGATTTACCCATTCTCATGTGAAGAACACATGATGCAGTACTGGTTTGATAACATGATTGGAAAGCAAAAAGGTCTTCATCTTTGTTGCTACGGGAAACACATCAAGTAGCACGGCTAATTTACATACTTCAAGAAACAAATAGGGGGGATGCACCAAACTGACGTTTTCCATTTCAATACCAATACTTTGATGCCAATATTCAATTAATAAGGCCATATGGGACAAAGTGTTATCATTAATATAAGTTTAAGGCAACATCAAACCATCAAATTTAAATTGTATGTAAAATGTATGTATGACTATGATGTTACAAGCTAGTGGAAGTTGAGTGTTGTATAGTGGTGGCTTTAAAGCAAAATGTGTGTTTATAGACGCAGAATCAAAGATATCTGATCCAGCTGTCAGTGTTGTACCGATACCTGATATCAGTATTGGTGCATTGGAGCATCTCATGAAAAAAGTCTGCCAGCGGTAGTCCATCTGTGTTTATGGCCCGGTCTACAGGAAGCACGTAAAAGCTTTCTCTCCGCTCATAAAACAATCCAGTCTCCTTGTAATCCGCCGTTAATACGTAGAGAATCAGGTGCTTCCATCAATTATAAACGCTGTGTAATGGCTGATCTGGAAAGCAATAGCTGGAACACTTCAATCTGGCAGGTCGGCGCTGTTGGCCAATCAGTCCCTTCTTTAACTGCCCCAGTTCACGACCTTTGCCCCAGGTGAACTGCACATTTGAACCTCTGCATTTCCTCGTCGATTTCAGTCAAACTTGGAGGTTGTTCTTGATGGCCACAAGCTCAACTTTCATAGACTTTTTTTGTACAGTATCTTTTTGAATGTAAAAAAAGGAAATCTTTATTGAAATGGCTGTTAAGATCCACTTTTTGAGCAAAGGCTGTGATTTGGGTCGGCCAGTTAATCACCTGCCTGTTGCAACTCTCTGTCACCAACACACACACAGTGGTTATTTCCTTATTTTGTTCTTTACGCACCCTCGTCTATCACATTGTTCATAGAAATAATTTGGGCAAACAGTTTGGTCTCATGGTCCATGTTTGGCCTCACTCCTGACACTGACTGCTACCATTTCCTGAGTCTGTCCACAGAAAGGGAAACCTCAGCAGAACCGCGATCGGCACTGCGGAAGTTAGGAATATCTCCAAGTGTTTAAACACAGGAAGTAGATTACCCCCGCTGGAAGACCCAATATACCATCAGACTTTTTCCTCGATGCGTGCTACTCGCTGTGCCTACCCCTCAGTGTCACACAGCTTCTTTTTTATCACCAAGCAGAACTCCCACAGTGGGTATAGTCCTCCCTTTGTCATCAGTCTGGCAAGATAAGGCTGATAAGAACCCGCAGTCGTGTTCACGCGACAGGGGAATATATATAGAGAGAAGGCACGTCAAGCTCTCGGAGCGGAGATGCGAAGGGACAAAAAACAAATAGGGATGTTTCAGTGTATCCTGTCGCTAAGAGAACTGTCTTCTTTTTCTCTGTTATGAGATCCTTGCTCAACATGCTTGATGTCCCCATAGCTCTGATTGAAGCTTTACATAATCTCATGTCAACTTGACCTGTGTGAATGGCCAACTAATAATCTAAGGCCAGCAGGAGATGACAACATCCTGTCGTCCCCTAATCAATAATATTTTTTCTGCTGTGTTGTTTTGACCTTGTATTCTTAGCAATTTTCTCAGTTTTTTTGTTTACTCGCCATGTCCTGCTTTAATTACCGTGTTTATTCTGTCAAAGTGACATTTGGATAAAGTGCAAGCTAGTTTGCAGGTGACTGTAAGCCCCGTGAACAGGTGTGTGTGTGTGTGTGTGTGTGTGTGTCTGTGTGTGTGTGTGTGTGTGTGTGTGGGAGCAAGATATTGGGTCAGGTCAAATGAATGTGTGCGTTACCATGGTTGCTCGGCTTTGTGGTGTCTTACCTTTGTTGGCTGCCTCACCTATCTCCATCAAAGTCCAAGCAATCTTGTGACGCACAAACACACACACGCATAGACGCACGCACACACACACACACACTCACACACACAAACTAACAAGTGCTTGTTTTCGCGCTTTGCCTATTTGCTAACATGACGTTTTAGCCTGACCAAAAGTAGTTTGCTTTGTAGTCTGAGGTGATTGGCCGCCTGTGTTTTACACAGCATGGTGATTTGGGGATTTAAGATGCTGTGGATTTTTCCATTCTGAATGCTGGCAGTGTTGGAAAATAACAGAGTAAGAGGTTTACGCTTAGGAAGCCGATTTTTGATTGTTCTCTGTTCCTCTTATAGGACTGGAGCCTTTAATGAAGTGCTGCACAAAGCTTGCGCCCGTACGCTGCATCAAATTCATATTGATGAGGGGGCTGAAAGTCTGACACCCCCTTGTGGAGACAGTGTGAGACAGATATAACATGATTTTGTGTGATTCTACAAACTATTGTTCATATAGCCCCGAAGCACACTCTCAGTGAGCATGTGACCGAGTCACTCAGTGAACCTTGAGCTGGAGTATTCAGGGTTTACAGCCCTTCCTCCTCTCTGATAGGGGTCAGAGGTCAGCAAGGGAGCTTAGGAACTCAACAAAACAATGTTGTAAAACCACTGATAGCGGAAGGCGCTCGGGGGGGTTTATAGATGCTGTATTCTCACTGCTGTGTTCAGGTCAGGTAATGCTTTTGTGCTAAAACCGTTTTTGTGTTATCATGCAATTGATCACCTTTTTTATTAGTCAGGTTTTGAACAAGACCCTCTTCCATAATCTTTTTTTCTTCTGCTTTTTACTGGTATTCAATTATTCACTGAAGGAGCTTGTCTGATATGTTGTTGGCTAAAATGTGGTGGCATATGGTTTTTAGCTGCAGTCCCGATTTGTAACACACGGCTGTGAATGAATAACTAGTTCTCATCTTGGTCAGACACCTCATAGTGTTTGTCTCGATGGGATAATATCTGTGTCTATTTTAATAGCTAATTCTGAACATGAAGCGTGCTGTTTAAACTGCTCTTGAAAATGACCCACTGCCCAATCCATTTGCTGTCACCTTTCCTAAAAAGATTCTTAATTCCTCATATCTATAAATGCAAAGTAACTCTTGGTGTGTGTGAAGCTGCTCTGTTAATAATATCATTATCACGCCACAACTCAATTTCACGGCATTGTGATACTTCCTGAGTTAAAGTTGTTGAACTGATTGACCTTTCCTGCATACATGAATACAGAAAGGAAGTGATCTGAGGTCACCTTTTCTGTGGCCAAACAAACCAGTTTTTGGGTGGAAAATGTTCATGGTTTTGCAACAAGCAAAAGTTTGTAAACGTTTCTCTCAATCTCTTTGCCCCTCCCTCAGGCCCCAGATCTGATTGGATGGTCTTGTCATAATGACAGCCGAAGATCCTGCTTCTTCCTCGACCATGAGCAATAACGCAACCCCCTCAAAAGCTTCCAAACCCTCTGGTGGTGCTCACCACTCCCTCCATGGACAGATCACCATCCCTGAGGGTGTTGCAGGAGCTCCCAATGAGGCTGCACTGGTAGCCCTGATGGAGCGCACTGGCTACAGCATGGTCCAGGAAAACGGTCAACGTAAATACGGCCCCCCACCCGGCTGGAATGCCCCAACTCCACAACGAGGATGTGAAATCTTTGTTGGCAAGATCCCCCGAGATGTTTATGAGGATGAACTTGTCCCAGTCTTTGAGTCTGTGGGACGCATCTACGAGATGCGCCTGATGATGGACTTTGACGGGAAGAACAGAGGCTACGCATTTGTGATGTACACGGAGAAGCACGAGGCCAAGCGTGCCGTGCGGGAGCTCAACAACTATGAGGTGCGGCCCGGGCGGCTCCTAGGGGTCTGCTCCTCCGTCGACAACTGCCGTCTTTTCATTGGTGGCATCCCTAAGACCAAAAAGCGAGAGGAGATCTTGGAGGAGGTCTCCAAGGTGACCGAGGGTGTGCTAGATGTGATTGTTTATGCCAGCGCTGCGGACAAGATGAAGAACCGTGGCTTTGCCTTTGTAGAGTATGAGTCACATCGCGCAGCCGCCATGGCCCGCAGGAAGTTGATGCCTGGACGCATTCAACTGTGGGGCCACCAGATTGCGGTGGACTGGGCTGAACCAGAGATCGATGTTGACGAAGACGTGATGGAAACAGTGAAGATTCTTTATGTCAGGAATCTTATGATGGAGACCAGTGAGGAGACAATTAGACAGGTGGGATTGATTATAGTTCTCATTGGTGGTTAACATATTTTCTAACAACCTCAGCCATCCACAAAACCTCCGTTTTTTAGCATCCCTAAATCACATATGCTTTCTGTCAACTAGGTGTTCAGCCAGTGGAACCCCGGTTGTGTGGAACGTGTGAAGAAGATCCGTGACTACGCCTTTGTCCACTTTACCTCACGCGACGACGCCGTATTGGCCATGGACCATCTCAACGGCACAGAAGTGGAGGGGTCCTGCATCGAGGTGACGCTCGCCAAGCCGGTCGACAAAGAGCAGTACTCACGACAGAAGGCTTCGAAAGGGGTTTCGGCCACCCCAGAGGCCACACCGCAGAACTACGTCTACCAGTGTGATCCATACACATTGGCCTACTACGGCTACCCCTACAACACCCTCATTGGACCTAACAGGGACTACTTCGTCAAAGGTAAGAATTCATTTATTTCTTCCGGTTTAGTGCCACTGAACTCAGTTGAAAAAGTCTTTGGTATCTTTCTCTAAGTTTATTTGAATTTGTTGTAAATGTTGGTGGCTTGCCAATTGGCATTGCAAAAAATACCATGACCAGAAAATAATGAAAAACACACCCTATTAACTATGAAACCATGATTAAACTATTACCATGATGAAGGGGAGATGATGAATAAAGTGATAATGACTAGAATTTCATTTGTACTTTGCTAAAAATTGTAAGTAAACTTCAGCTGTTGGTTTATCACCTTAAATCAGAAACTTGATAAAGTCAGGGTGATGGACCAATTGATTGGGAATCCCGTTATCTTTGATGATTGATTAGATATGGTCTTTGGGTGGTAGCAGGAAAATCTATTTGACTTTCAACAATCATTGTGTTTTCTCTCCAAAGGATCCCCAATGATACAGAACAATGGTAATCTCTCACATCCTTATTCCTACTACTTCCTTCAATGAATAATGAGCTTTCTTGCCATGTGACACGTTTTCTAACACCATCCTTTCCCTGCTGTGCTGTCACCCCCTCATTTCATGCTGGGTTGTTGTAAAAGTTCATGACAAAGCCAAGAACATTAAAAAAATACCATAACAACTTAGGAGTCAGGACAGCGCCCAAGACAGGCCAAATCGGACCCAATAACCACAAACTAAAATGCCTGAGCTCAATCTGAGATTTACGTTTACTGATTTCCAGCAGCAATGAGTAATGGAAGTAGGACAAGCGAATATCCCTGCCAGCAAAGTTCTAAACCTGTCATTCAGTCTTGCCTTACGTACAATTTACAGTAAAACTTGCCCCTGGTGCTCAAGTCCTAAACCACAACATCTGTATACTCATTGTATTTTAAGCAGGTACTGTGCGAGGTCGTGGTCGTGCTGCTGTGGGTAACCGTACCCCTGGACCCCGAGGGTCATACCTTGGGGGTTACTCTGCCGGTCGTGGCATCTACAGCCGTTACCACGAAGGCAAGACCAAGCAGCCCGAAAAGCCCTATGAGCTGATGCCCAGTCTGGAGCTCGCTGCCTCGGTCAACCCAGTTGCCCTCAAACCTGGCACAAGTCAGTGAGATAGACTTAGCCGTACATATTCTAGCCCATCTCAAAAGCCTTTACTAAACTTTCCGTCTCTCCCTTGTGTGGTTTGAAGAACTTCTTTGTAAATCTACCAAATGGTTGTTGCTGGATGGTCATGTGTAAATGGAGAGTACAGTAACAACTAACACCTTAGCATCCCTTCTTGCATGACCAGAAGGCAACGGCCTGTCATTCTTTCCTTTTCCCGCCGTATTAGAAACTGGGTTGTTCAGACTGAAAACAGTATTGTTGTAAGTGACCGATGGTTGCATTGATAGGGTGTCTAAACTCACATATCCATGAGTTTAATGGCAAAACAAAATTAGTCGGTGTCGGCTATTGTGAAGACTTTTACAACTCTGGAAGATTATAATTGTAGCAACCACTTTTTCACCTGCCATGACGACGATGCAGTGACTTTACAAAGTCAACTGCCTGGAATTTTTCTGACCAGCCAACAATGCTTTGGAAACATTGCATTGTGCTGTGGTAAAAGTCGAGCCACTCCACCCTCTACTTCAGTTCCCCCTGGCTATTCTGTGGTCTAATTGAAATGGATAGGGAAGTTGTGTTTACTTACTCAGTACTGTTGACTGCCTGAACATGACCGTGGGTGTTTAGGGATGGGTGATTCCACAATCTGCTTCTACGCTTGCATCCAATTCCAGATTTTGACTGAAATTTGCAAGAAACAAACCAAAAAGGTTTCTCAAAAATGTACTTCATTTTTCTATCGGCTATATGAAGTCACTCTTGAGGTTTTCAGTCAAGATTTGAACTGAAATGCAAGCTCGTCTCTTGCACCATGAGGAGCACCTGTTCTACTAATGTTTTCACTCCTCTGATCACATAACGAATAATACCAGTGTTGTCAAGTACTTTACCATATTTTCACAATGATGCTTTGGAATGTATGCTCGTTTACGTTTTAAATTGCAATTCTATTTTCCATGATCACTAGCAGCAGTTTTGATTTATTACTTTTCAATGGAAAGTTGTTTTCT
Organism: Mullus surmuletus; assembly: GCA_903171835.1. Classification (NCBI taxonomy): domain Eukaryota; kingdom Metazoa; phylum Chordata; class Actinopteri; order Syngnathiformes; family Mullidae; genus Mullus; species Mullus surmuletus. Next base: position 1,498,335 of record CAESWR010000016.1, on the reverse strand, counting down.
TCCTTCATTTCATGCAGATAGTTAAGTCTAAGTTAGGTTTCTCAACAAACAGGGATAAGAGAAATGGAAAATAGAAGCTACACTGGTATTATTTACTCCAACCTTACTATTTAATACAAAGGCTACAGATAGAGGCTAATAAATTGATAATTATCCAGTTTTTACTGTCACATGTTCGCTGATCTGGGCTCTATTTTGTAAATTGACGACGCTCCATCTGGAACAATTTGACCCCAATCTGGAGCTCGGTCTCAGTCCCGGCCTGTGCAGAATCACAGGATCAGCACCAGATTGAAAAGACTTTGGTCCATCTGAAACAATGACTGACGTTGTGTTCATTCTGTGTGTGCGTGTGAGTGTGTGTGTGTGTTGGAACACTGGGGTTAATCCACAGTTGAGCACCATCATAATCCGAATCACACTCCAACGCCTACCTGTCTAAGTCATTTTGCTCCCTTCTTTTCTAAGTTGTGTCCTTTGACCTTTCTCGTAACTGTTCTGTTTCTGTTATTTCTTCCACATTTCATCGTCTTTATCAATTGTATTTAAATCAAAGCATGTCTGAGCATGGCTGGATGAATGTTCTTGTCTTCTACTGTTTCCTGTATTATCCCTGTCGGTTTTCTGCGCTCTTATCTTGATGTCTCTCTATGTGTAGTGGCCTTGCCGACTCTGGGTGGGCAGTACCCAGTGTTCAGTGCGGCTCCCACAGCCAAGCTGATGGAGGAGGGGAAGGTGCACACCGTGGAGCACCTTATGAACCCTCTGGCCATGCAACACCCCGAACACGCCGCCGCTCCCACTGCTGCCACTGTCCTACCTTCCGTCTCCACTCCTCCGCCTTTCCAGGTACTTTTACGTCTAATACATTCACGGGCACCTAAAATGTTTGAAATTCACAGGAGGGAATTTAAAGGGACAGGAGCTAAGTATTTAAATGGTATATGAAATTAGTATATGTATATACTATATGAAATGAAACAGGGGCTGGACTTTCTGTATCTTAAACAGTACAGAAAAATTCCTCCCCGCTGGCTACTCCTTCCCTGTCATGAGTGACAGCTACAGCTTCATGCCCTCCCGGCAAGAGCCAGCACGACTGTCACACACCTCACAAACACCTGTGTGTGTCCTCCAAGCTGAGGAAGGGAAACAGTGACCCATTTTTACACCTAGCAATGTCTTATCCACAAATACCCTTGCACTCTTACACACTGTGAGGAAATGTGTCTTTATTCCCTGTACATTTGCAAAATGATAGGAGTGTGTGCACCAGTCCAGTGTGTCTAATGATGATTTTTGTTGATTTATGAGGGCAGCATTATTGTGACACTCCTGCCAGTTGCTGAGATGCAGCTGTGGCCTAGGCTAAGTCTCTGCTTTGATCCAGAAATTCTGCCTTTGTGCCTCCTTGGCTGCTTCATGTAGACAAGTGTTAGCGCTCTGGAGGCAAGCGGTGTAACATGATGCAAGAAATGTGACAGTGAAGAGGTTGAGATCAGAGTCAAAGGGGATGAAAGATAATTTCCAACCGAGCGCACACCCTAGATATGGTGGGTGTTATGTTTTGGCCCACTTTAGTTTACCAGTGTACCATTTTTACATGGCACAGTTTGATATTTGTTGTCTTGCTGCATCCTGAGAACCTGATGTTGCACTGCCACAATTGAGAGCATTCATTCAACACACAAGGTGCATTCATTTGGAATTCCCATATTCATCCAATGCTTTCTTATTTCTCCTACGTTTCCCAGGGTCGTCCGATCACTCCGGTCTATGCCATGGCCCACAATGTACAGCGCATCCCAACGGCCGGCGGCCTGTACGGAGCCGGATATGTCCCCATCACAAACTACGCCGCCAACACGGCAGCCCTGGCTGCGCTGCAGAAGAATGCAGCCGTGGCCGCCGCAGCTTACGGAGGATACACCGGCTACGCCGTGCCACAGGCCTTCCCCGCAACGGCCTTCCAGCTGCCAATCCATGACGTCTACCAGACGTACTGATTCATAGGGTTAAACCACACAAAACAACGAGAGCGTTATTCTGCCCGTGACTGATCGACCGCTGTAACATCTCGACAGTGTGCATCGTATAAAATCATCTCTTGAACTTCTGAACCTCCAAAGGAATGCCAGTTCAAGTAAATATCGAGAGCCGAGACAGTCAAACAAGGACATCTCCTTATCCGGGACCTGAGGTGACTTCACGATAGGCCTAATTGCGCAGAAAAATATCAAAAACAGACGGTCTGCTCGCTGAGGAAGCCGCCAGCCAGGTGGTGACGAGCGCCTCTCAGCAGTGAGCGTAACTCACAGCAAAAACAACACAACTTAGTTCCACCCCATCTCTCTCTCTCTGACCCCTTACCACCTAGTTGCTATGGCAACAAAAACACTGAAGGTACATTCAAGTATTTATGAAGAGAAGATGCATATTTAATGTTTTATTGTCAGTAGGCTATTACGCTTTGTATTTTTTTAAGCAAGAAAGTTAGACTTTATCGATAATGTTTTTAAGTGTAAAAAAAAAAAAAGAAAAAGATAATTGAAAGGAACAGGAACTACTGACATGAGAGGATACCACTGATGCAAACAGTTTTGGATATACTTATGTATGTTTTAGTTGTATTTTTTCCACAAGTACATAGTATTCTAGTCAGCTCTACATGCTGTAGTGAGACTGTCCGTCCATTCTGGTTGAATGTTTATGCTTCATGCCTGTTTGGTACTTTACTTAGTTTTATTTGTGTTGCGGTTATTTTAAATGAAGGTTTCAACTTTTTGTGTTTATTTGCCTATACTGTAACCAGCTCCCGCATGTCTGCTTTAACTTTACTGAAACATATATATATCTTCGGTATGCAGAAACGTTCCCAGCCAAGTCATATTTTTGAGACAGATATTCCTTGGGGAACAAATAATTCGCAAAAGAAATACAGAAAGCGTTTTGTTTTTTTTTGATGATGGGAAAAAGTGTTTTTTAAATCCATCAGCCTGACAAATGGTGACACCATGTATATGTTTTCCATCCTGGGGAACTGCTCTGACAGGGGACTTAGACTGAACACATATTTTTTTTTCCACATTTATGTATGTTTTTGTGTTTTGTTTTGGTTTTTTTTCACATTTGACTTTTGAATAGTGAACAAATATGGACAGAAATGAGAGACTTCTATATGGACGGAGCACTGTCACTTTGTGCTCCCACATTTGCTGATGCTAACCAAAAACCTTCAAACACTCCAGACATTATAAAGATTATCTTCGCCTCCCTATGTGCCTTACATCTCTTATGTGCCAACCCGGGGCTTTGTATCTTCACTGTGCCTTTCATAACAAAGCTAAGCCCTTGCAGTTGCCACAAGTAGGAAAGAATCCCCACCAGTCTTACCCATTGCTAGTTCCAGGAAACTCGATTTGTGGTATGACCGTCTTAGGGTGCGACAAGTGGTTTCCAGTCTCTGCAGTCAGACACGGCCAGGCTACCTCCCTCGTGTAGTCCTCAAGTCCTCCTGCAGTAACACTCCATCATCATCTCTTTATTTCTTGTCCTCCAAACTGTGCTTGACCGAGGTGCACTTAAATGTATTTATAAAAGGGCAAGCGATTGCCATTTTCAGATGAAGAGACATTAAATATTCAACACAAACTTGTGTGTGAACTGGACTACTTGGCATTTCCCTCCTCGCTAACTGTGTAAAACCTAAAATAACACTTATGAATGTTTAGCAGGCACTTTTTTTAAAACTCTGCAATGTGTTGTAAACAAGTGTAATACTGGATTGGGGAAAAACTGGACCAATACCTCATGCTGAGAAGTCGCAGCCTATGCATACACACAAACAGCGGATGCAAGCAGCTGATGCTGTCACATGATGGAATAGCCATTTTTTTATGTAAGCACACGCAAAACTTTGTATGCAGGCTTGTATTTATTGACCCATTCAATTATCCACTCCAAATTTGTTTCTAGTTCCCTGTGTTATTTGTAATTTCATACGCAGCTCGCCTCAAACTAAGACCACATTTTACACACAAAACAATAATTGACAACTTGAGGATGGCAGGAAAGCGCCAACTGATCAGTTGAGACTCACAACAAAGCAGACTTGTGTTGCTCATCGTCTCAGTTTTTGCTACTTCTTGGAAGACAAAACGAGCAACTGCTTTTTCTCCTTGTATGATGACAATAAGTCAGGATATATTTAATATATGCATTACGTATGTTGTTGTGTGAAGTGAGAGGAAAAGGTCTAATATATTCTAAAACATAATACTTTTCTTTATTTACACTTTAGGGATAAGCAGTCAGAGTAACAAAAGTAGAGAAAAAAAAAAGGTTTGTTTTTTTTTGCCAAAGTGTCCAATAGTTTTTAAGCATTCATGGTTATTGTGTTTTTTTTTGTTGCGTTTTGTTTGATGTGTAATATTATTTTTTGGCTATTTTTAACTGGATTTGCCGTTGTGAGTGGGAACACTTTTCAGCTATATGTTAGACGACTTCAGGCGGTTGTTGGATTTCTGTTGGCCACAAAGCTTGAATCATTGATCAGCTATTTACAGCCATTAACAGCCAAAACGCCTTCCGGCATTTGCCAGAAAACCAACTGTCACTCTATGGTTCCGCCTCCCACTCCAATCGCCTGCTTTACAAGTCTATCGCCTGCATTTCATCCACACTGTACCGCGGTGGGACCGATACACCCCCCCACTCCTTATTTCAGCAGTATGGAGCCTTGTTTTAATATAGGTGTTAACATTTAAAAGCTTGCTAGTATGTGCCTTATTGCCAAGATGTGCCCTGTGCTTTTACCTTTGTAGACCTATGCAGACCGTCTTTTAACAGGTTTGTTTGAAGAAAAAAAAAAAAAAGCTTTTTCTGCCTTGTTATATTTATAGTGATAAAGTAGATAAATAAAGCATTTTGAAAAGGATGTCATGTGTTCATTGTGTCTGTCTACCCCACCTCCTTGTGCAACTCTTGCGGTGCTGGATCTTGACCCTGCAAGTGGTTACAAGACAAGAGAGAAATAATTATGTTACGCAAAGTTATTCGGTACTTGACTTAAATCTCTCACACATAAATATTGCAATACTTCTGTCTTCACTGGGTACTCATAGATACATGCATACATCTTCTTTGTGCGCCACTTTTCAGCTGTTAATTGAAATGAGCAGAATATTCCAGTAAAAAGTGAATGATCCCAAGGGGCCAAATAAATAATATTGATATATTGACACATATAAGGCTAGCATAAGGTCCATTTTCGGAAAAAACTAAAACAAAACTGCGAAATTGATCCAAATAGAAAGCGTTTAATATATGAGAATGGACCAGTACACCAAAACATACAAACAAATGTGAAAAAAACACTCACTGTGTGCAGCTTTGACAGAAAACTGATTGTTGAGTCAGTCAAAATGACCATGTAAATCAAACATAATGTTCAAGACTGTGCACTTTGGACACAATTGTGACAAGAGCCAGGAAATGGGGTAAAGCACGCCAACCGGACCTGGTTTAAGATTTAACTGTGGAAAGCCATAAATGTCCTGAGAATCAGAGGACTTTGACTCCAACCTCTGTGAATGGAAACCCATCCCCGACCTCATGCTTCAGCTATTATTAAGCAATGTGTCATGGTGGAGAGAGGAGAGAGAGCACACTGTTTAGAGAATGTTTCATAAACTTCTCGGTGGTGGGTCAACTTTACTCCAGAAACATGTTGTGCCCCCACCAAGGAGTTCAGCGGAGAATTTAAGCACAGAACTATCACTCGTTATGGAGAGTAAATTGTGCGAGGGGGCATGTGGTTCTACTGCAATGCTGCCACCTTTCAGCCAGCCGGACACCTGCTCTACCCTCTACCTCCATGAGGAGCAGCACAACAGCTCTAAAATCTTTCTCTTTGTTTCTCATGATAAAAAATGTATGTCACGATTTATTATATATTATGTGCAGCATCTCTGCTGCTGTTTTGTGAACACACACGGCAATCAAAAATCTATCAAAAACTCCAATCAAAAAGTATAAACTCAAAACTACAAAATCTTCAAAAGACCATGTTTACATCTTTTAACTCTAAAATCTGTTTGATTGAAAATCTTTATAAGGGGTATTTGCTGAGTGTCGTCCAAACCGTGGTCAGATTCTCCAGCCTGGAGGGACTGTGTGAGGGCGAGGGGGGCTGCGGACATGTGAGAGAATGTTACCATCTAGTGGCAAAGGCTGTGTGATGAGCGCAGCTTTGCACCAGAGCTCCTCCGATCCAACCAGACAGTGCAGGTTTTCATTGGCAGCCATGTTGGTTCCATTATTATTAGCGTAGTGTTGCAGTAAACCGAAACCTTACCAGAAGGAAATCAACCAATGGATATTTGACATAGCTGACACATTGAGGAAAATACTGCGCCGTAGACATTTTCTGCAAATGTCTCTGCAAACTTAAAATGTACTGAGGGTTACAAAACACAGAGTGTCATTTATTTTTTTCCACCAGCTTTTATTTGTTTAGGAGCTTTTGTAAATTGTTTTAATATAATTACATTGATTTTATGAGACCAATTAAGATAATAAAAACAATTAAAAAAAACATAATTTATTTAAATGTGGGTTTATAAACATCTTTTGAACCATAAGACGTGCGACAAAAATTAAAACCATCCCTAAAACAAAGTTAAAGTTGCGTTTCTCCCTTTTGGACTACAGTTCCCATGATGCCTCAGCAATTGTCAGTGTGTGCGCTACTCTCGCACGGCTGCTGCCCCCTGTGCAGATTTACAAACCCAACACCGCTCCAACGCCTCGTCCACGGAAGCAGCGGTCGTGAAATCCCCATGATTTGTAGAGCTGCTGAAACGCGCCGTCGCTCTCGAACGCAACCTCGGTTTATATTTGGCTTAAAGGAGACGCAACAAAGCGCACAAAATGGTCGCGCCGCCGGGGCCGCGCGGATAAGTAGGTCTACTATCGCTTTAAGAACGCCAAAATAGCGGCTGCTTCTTTAAAAAAAAATTATATCGGTTTATTGCTGAATAGATAATTAAGAAAAGTTTTTAATTTGCAATCAATAAAGCGGCGCGTGCAATTTGCGACGACCCCCCCCCACTCCCCCCCCCCAACGCAGTGACAGAAAAAAAAGATGCCTCACAGCGGGATAAAGGCCTCCTGCCATCAAAACGTCTTTAAACCAGACGTGCGTTTCCCCTCAATTTACAAGTGACTTTCCGCGGACCCCCCCCCCACCCCCCACCACCCCCCCCTCCGCACCGGGACTGGAAGGGCGCGCCCGGCGAGGTGATGGAACCCACCGCCGACCGACGCGAGGCTGTCAATGCAGCCGGAGAGCCGGCGGAGCAGCAGGCCGCGGAGCAGACCCCGGCCCCCGGTGCCGCCGCCAAGCCGCGGAGGGGGCTCCGCGAGCGGGGCGCGTGCCGCACGAGGACCGGCGCCCCCCCCGCACAGCCCTCACCCGCACCGTCACCGTCACCGTCGGGCGTCAACGGCAGCGCGCAGGGCTCCGGGCGGGTGCTGCGGGACCGCGCCACCCGGGCCGTGCCGGCGTGGCTGAAGGACAGCCGGAGCGGCGGCGGCGAGGAGGATGAGGAGGAGGATGAGGAGGAGGAGGAGGAAGGAGGTGCACCGGGTCCCGACGCCGGTGCGAGCAGGCGGAGGAAAGTTTCCAACTCCCGGCGGAGGAGAGGAGAGGACGCCGCGGAGAGGAGCCGCCACCGCGCCGAGTGAGTGTCGGAGCCTGAAAGGCGTGCGCGTTTTTTTGTGTGTGTGCAAGCGGGGCCTGTCAGCGTGTGTGTGTGTGTGTGTGTGTGTGCGTGCGTGGGGTCAGTTCCTGTTGAAAAGCACGCCTTCAGCAGAGTGCGTCCCCTTCCTGCCGCTCCTGCACGCGTGGAGAGAAACTCACCTGCAGGGCTGAGGCTGCAGCCTGTGTGGGCTGATGATGGGACTGATGAGTTTCTGCACATCTCAAAGTCTCTCTCCCCCCCCCCTCCAACCCCCCACCCCCATCCTCCATCCTCCACAACCCCACTTTGCAGCTCAGAGGAGCCCAGGAACCCTGCAGCCCCGGACCCCCCGGGTAAGGAGACAAATATTTTAATATAGAGGAGAAATTTAAAAAACTCTTTGAGTGCATTCCAAAGGGAGTGTTGTTGTGGAGCGGTAACGGCATTGTGTTTCTCATGGCGCCGTCCCCACGCCATCACTCCAGCTCTCGCATCCAGACGCCCCCCGGCTCAGGGCCGTGCCAAGCCCGTGTCTGGCAGGGCCGCCCGGGCCGCTGCCAAGCCTGTGTGTAAGACGGAGCCCGAAATAGAGAATCAAGCTGGTGAGAAACCTGTTGACAGTGAGGAGGACGAGTTCAGAGTGTGTGTGTGTGTGTGTGTTTGGGATGCTTAGATCAGACACACTGAGCTGACTTCTGTTTCTGCAGTTTTTTGTGTGTGTGTGGGAGGGAGGGTGAGGGGTGATCGTTCTCAGCTGAGGCAGTAAAAATCTGCACACAAGTTTTTGATTTATGGGAAATTCTTGCGAGCAGTGTTCACTCTTTATGGACCAAACTATCACCTGTTGGTCGCTTAAGTCTCTCCGTGTGTTTTCTTCACACAGCGACTGAAGGAGAGCTGAACAACAAAGAAAAGTATGAAATGTAAGTATGTTGTGCCACTGTGAGTCAAAATTGTAAGATCAGGGGAACTGACCCCCCAAACACATTAGGATGTATTGCTGAACACTTTATCAGCAGATATAAGCAGCAAAACAGTCATTGAGTGGCTTTATTGCGTCACGCATTTAATAGAATTGTGTGTTTTGATGTGTGTCGCTGCCTGCATATCGCTGAGGATGGGTTTTCCTGACCGCTGTGTTTCCACGCGCGTGTCTTCTCAGTCACAAGAAAGAGGAGGAAAGCGTCGATGTTGCCGATCCGACCCGGGACGACGACGAAGCTCACTTTCAGGACGACCCAAACGACCTCAACTACCATCCGCAGACTCAGAGGTGAGCTTCCCGAGTGGCGTGCGTCGCCCCGCCCCCCCCTTTGAAGACAGCTCATTCACGAGGAGTATTTTTACTTTTAGTGGAGTGGAAGATGAAGAAGAAGAGGGCCTCAGCAGTGACGAAGACGTTCCTTTTCGAGACGACTTAAACGACCAGAGCTACGACCCCAAGGCTGAAAGGTTTGCGTACGTGTCGGCGTGCAGTGGAGCTGCACTTCTGTCCTCTAGTTCTACAATAACGCCGCACATCGCCTTCTTAAAAAAAACATCACTCGATATGTGTTTGCAGCGATGCTCCCAAACCAAAGCGAAGACCCGCCCCTCGGCAGAAGGAGAAGAAGGAAAAAGAGAAGGCGCCCAAGAAGGAGAAAGAGGACACGGAGATTAAGGTTGAAGGTTTGGATAACGTGGAGACGGTGGAGGAGGACGTGAAGCTGGAGGAAGATGCCGTGGAGGATCCAGATGGACCGAGGAAGTAAGCGTTCACGCACGTCCTCCGGTGAAATAGCAGTGTGTGTGTGTGTGTGTGTGTGTGTGTGTGTGCTTACATCTTCTGTTCTCCGTGTCAGGAGAGGCCGGCGGAAAAAGGACGACAAAACCCCTCGGCTGCCGAAAAGAAGGTAACGCGGATGTTTGAGTGACAGCTGGGGTGTAACGAAATAGTCGACTCACAAAGCGATACGAAATACGATACAGGAACCACAATACAAAATACTCATGAAACAAAACAAAGATCTAAAAAAAAAATCACCAAATGAGGATAAGGAATTACGATACGATAACGGTTTCATTGCAAATTCTGGAAATTAAAAAGAAACAAAGTATCCTTAGGGCTGCAGTCTTGATGGGGGCAATTCTATTAAAAAACAAATTGTTTTGCTGGGGGGGGCGGGGGGTTGCGGGGTGCTCAGCATATGGAGTATTTAAAGGGGGGGTGGGGGTGACCTGGTGCTGGGCAACTACCCTTTTACTTTTTATTTTTGATCAGCTCAGTGCAGCTCGAGCAGCAGAGGAAGTTGGATGCAGCTACAAAATAAAATATCTATTTACTTTCCAAAATAAACTTAAAAAATATACTTGAATATAGAATATTCAGACATTGGGGGGCTGCCGTGGGCGGGCGTGGGGAATGACGGCAAGCGTCTCAGTGCGCGGTGCCTCCTCGCGTTCTCAAAACTTTTTTTAAGTGGACTTTTATTTTGAAAATCTTTGAATTTTGATTTTGTCATTTTTTTTATTTCACGAAATTTTGTGCAAGGGAAATTTCGTTACACCCCTCGCGATCGCCCCTTTGCATCAATCATATCTATTACGAGTCACAATTCTCTGAAAAGAATGTGACGGCGTTGACGTACGGTGAGACGGTGAGTAACACTGACCGCTGCGTCCGTCGCCCCCAAACAGGAAGAAGCCGCCCGTGCAGTACGTCCGCTGCGAGATGGAGGGATGTGGCACCGTCCTGGCTCACCCTCGCTACCTCCAGGTACTTACAATTTCCAGAGCTGCCGTCCGCAGCTGTCGTTGACATATTTTATTTACACTCAGTCGAGTCCATTTGTACTGTTGCCAAAGAAAACAGCACACAGCCGTGACATTGCTGAATTTATGTTCTAGCTGATGAATGAATTGAATTACACCCCTCGGAAAAAAAAAAATAAATGTTTCTGACAGACTATTTGCTCATTTTTTTGCTGATCAGCATCACATAAAGTACCAGCACTTGCTCAAAAAGAAGTACGTGTGTCCTCATCCTTCTTGTGGAAGGCTTTTCCGACTACAGAAGCAGCTGCTTCGTCATGCAAAACACCACACAGGTGTGTATGAAGGACATGCTTTGGGTTAGATCGACGTGGGTTCCTTTTCTAACCGTTATTAGTGTCATTTTTGTTTCTTTTTTTTATCATTTGCCCTTTAGACCAGAGAGACTACATCTGTGAGTTCTGTGCTCGTGCCTTCAAGAGCTCCCACAATCTGGCGGTGCATCGCATGATCCACACCGGAGAGAAGCCCCTCCAGTTAGTGCTGCCATTTGTATTTTTCACTCACTCGGGGTTACTTTTAATACGCGCCCTCGCTTCGCCCTGAATTAAAGTGTCGTTTTCATTCCTCCTGCCAAAAGGTGTGAAATCTGTGGCTTCACCTGTCGCCAGAAGGCCTCGCTCAACTGGCACATGAAGAAGCACGACGCCGACGCCACCTACCAGTTCTCCTGCTCCATTTGCGGCAAGAAGTTTGAGAAGAAGGACTGCGTCGTGGCCCACAAGGCCAAGAGTCACCCGGAGGTGCTCATCGCCGAGGCGCTGGCGGCCAACGCCGGCGCCCTCATCACGACGCCCGCCTCCCTGCTAGAGCTGCAGGGGAACCCCGTGCAGGCGGACGGCGCCGGCGTGGAGATGAGCCAGGAGGGGCAGGCGGAGCCGCTGAGCCAGGAGCAGCAGGTGGCTCAGGTGTCCCAGATGGGCCACGTGACACAGCAAGTGAGTCACCAAGTGGTTTTACTGGGACAAGACCAGAGTCTCCACACCATGCAGGTGCCAGTGACAATAGCCCTCTCCCCAATCGACCCGCCGTCGCCCGCTGACCACCAGCAGCAGACTCACCTCCAGCTCCAGATGCCCGTCCAGTTTGTGCAGGCGGCGGCGCAGCAGCAGCCGCAGCAGCCCCAAATCCAACAACTCACCCTCCATTCCGGCTCGGTGGTTACCCAGCAGCCCCAGCTGCAGCCGTACGCGGCTCAGCAGCAGGGTCAGACGCAAATCCTCCAGATGACCTTCCAGCCCGTCAGCCAGTCCCAGACCCACGTTCAGCAGATCCCCATCCTGGCGACGTCTCAGCAGCTCCAGAGCCTGCAGACGTCCGCCTCCCGGCCCCCCCTCCTGTCCCCATCCCAATCCCATTCCCATTCCCATTCCCAGGACCCGTCCTCAGCCAATGGCGATGGCTTCATTCTGGACAATGCCGTGCTCTCGTCCCCGCCCTCCCCGCCGGGCGCCACCCTTCAGCAGACGGAGGTGGTGGGGGAGGACGGCGTGGTGTGGGAGCAGACGGGGCAGGGGGACGTACTGTCAGACAGCACTGAGAGACACGTGCAGCGGCCCCTCATGTGAGGACGACGCGCACACAAAGCAGAAATAGAGGCAAATAATGTCAACAGTGACCTAATATACTGTATTGCAACGTTTGAGGTAATTGTAGGATCACAAATAAGTAACGTGCCGTTCACTCATAGTCATATTTGGTAGCTTCCTAGAGTATCTGTATCAGGGAAAGATATGTCTGTCTGTATATGTACGTCGTTGCCTTTGTATATAACATTCCTGTAAACTTCACTAGCTTTTTATGTGAGTGTGTAATGAGCTGAGATAACTTCTAAAAAAGATGTTGCAAAGCTATTGCTGTTATGCAATAACACGGCATACCTTGAAGTAAGAGACAGCCCATCAAAGGCCGGGCGTCCGGCCTCATCGAGGCCCGTACTGCAATATAGAGGTACATTTTGATTTTGACACAAAAAACGCATTACAAATCACCTTGGTATGCTAATTCAACAAATTCAGATCAACTTTCATTTGCGCTTTTATTACTGAGGTCTACTTTCAAACCTTTTATGTGACAAGGTTAAAGGAAACAACTTCCAATACAGAGGCAATTTAAATAAGATGTTACAGAGTCCTATAAAGTTGTAAAATGTGCATTTTCTTTCCTTCTTTTAACTGTTTTTGGCAGTGTCTTTAAACCTGTTGTGCACCTGCACTGATGTTTGTTAAGCTTGACTCTTGGTAGACTTTGAATGAATAATAACGTGTATTCAGTATTCTCACAAGTCTTTGATCACTGTAGGCAACCAAAACTTTAAACACTGTAAAAAATAAAAAAAAAAAATCACACGGATCAATCGAGTAAGCACAGTCACTGAACTTCAACGGAGATTCGGTCACAGGTTAGTGTTTGAAAATCTACTTTCAGAAGAAGATGCAGCATAGAAACCCTGGAGCGTGTCATGACTAAAATCTGTACTTGTCTGCTGTGTGTGATTTAGGACGTGTGGTATAGAACACATGAAAACTGCTCATTTATATGATGTAAATAAATGTCATAACATTTAGCCAGAGTATTCATTCACAAAGTTAACGCCACTTTTTTTTTTTTTCTCCCTTTTGGAACGGATTATGCTTAAAAATGCTGTACACAACTTTTCTACAAAGATCTATTTATGAAGGGTGGATGTTTTGATAATTAAATAGTGATCGACAAATAAAAACAATGATGGGACTTTCTACACAATGTAATATTTGCATTTTAATTCTCATGCGGTTGACCGGTGGGCTTTTTCGATTCTCATTAAACTCTAAGTTAAACTCATTCTCCATAGTAACATCCATCCTTTACATCGACTATTGCTTTGTGACGTCACAGTGTTACACCTGTTCAAAGAAAAAAACAAAACAAAAGGAAAAACACGCCCATCAGGACATGTTGAGGCGCTCTCTATCCCTAAGCATCGCATACTGCTTCATGGCGCGTTTGGGGGGGATCAGCGTGTTGCTCAGTCCGACCCTCCTCTTCTTCCCCTGCTGACCCTCCGCCCCCTCCTCCCCCCCGGCCCCGCCCTCCTGCTGCTGCGGGGGGCCGGCGTGGGACTCCACCGGGGCGGGCGCCTCCTGGCTCACGGACGGCGCACAGTCCCCCGTCTGCAGGTCGCTGTCGTGCGCGAACTTGCACTTGATGCCGAACCGGCACCTGCCGTCGCGCCGGTAGGACACGCACATGCGCTTGCCGCCGATGTGCGACGGCCGGGCGTGCGCGGTGAGCGGGACGTGCTTCTGCAGGGCGCTGAGCCGCCGCTCCGCCTGCGCCTTGAAGGGGTTGGCGAACACGCTGCTGTCGGAGGCGGCGCTGAGCGGCGGAGGGGGCAGCAGCTTGGCGGGGGGCCGGCGGGGCGAGGGCCGGGCTGGGTGGTGGTGATGGAGGGGTGGTGGTGGTGCGTCGCCCGGCTGCGGCTCCGCGTCGCTTCCGGACTCGCTGGAAGCGGAGCCCGACTCCAGGAGGAAGTTGCGGGGCTTCCTGGAGGGAGCAGCGTCCTTCACTGCGGAGCTTTTTGTTGTGCAAGAGAAAGAGATTAGAAGGGGGGGGGGGGAAATCCCTCCGCGCAAGGTGTGATAATGTAGTCCCAACGAGCGCGGGGGCTGCGTGAGAGGCGCTTCGCTTACCCTCCTCCTCCTCCTCCTCCCCCGGTGTTTACATCCACATCTCCATCGCTGTCCGACCCCGACGAAACTCCGTATCCGACCAGGGAGTTCATGCCTGCAAAGCGACCGGAAGCTGAGGCTGCTGCGAGATCAAAGTCCCCGCGCTGCAGGAGCGTCGACGTGCATTTTGGCTCCTGCCGCGACGGGACGCGGCGACACACACGCCATTTCCCTCTTAAATGAGACACGCTAGCGGTTAGCGTGCGCTGTTTGGCGGTCGGTGCCGCCTGCAGTGACGCCCGGCGGCCTGGAGTGGTACTGCGCCCTGCATCACCTAGATTCAAAATTCAGACTTTTTCATCATTGTACGAGGCATACAATGACATTGAAGGTGTTTACCTAAAAAAGTGGAGTAAGAAAATAGGATATAAACAAAATAAAATAAAATACCCGCCCTGACAACCACGCAGACCAGAGGAGATGCACGTCAGTGAACATCTGCGCAGGGAAAAATACATTTCTTCTGTTGTCATTAACCCTTTTGGATTGTGTAAACCAGGGGTCACCAACGAGGTACCCCCAAAGACCACATGAGGTGCCCGCAGGTCCGTTCTAAAATGTTATTTTATTCTGTTGCTATTCTTTTTTAATCACTCTTGCAATTATAATGATTTGAAAATGGCAATATCTTGGAAAAAAAACTGTAAAAAACATGTTCATACATGTAGTTTATATAAGTTTAAGTAAATTCTGACCTATTCTAGTTCAAAGGCCAAAGTAAATTTGTCATTTCAGAAGAGTATATCACACTGGTAGCCCCTCCGTAAGAGTCAAGACCCATGAAGTAGCTCTCGGTGTCAAAAACGTTGGTGACCCCTGGTGTAAACATTAAAATAAAAAAAAAAGGAGTTAAAGTGAAACAAGTATCCCTGATTTTAATGACACTTAGGACGACATTGATATGAATATGCTGTGCCCAAGGACGTTTAAGATCCCAGGTGTGAAAATGCATAAAAAATTGCTTAAAAAGCGTCTTGGTCACACTTTGATTGGATCATCTGTATGGGAGAAGGATGTTTTTTTTTCGCATGTGCTGTACGTGTGTTTCTCACACACGTGCTAATGAGATTAATGTGTCATATTAATTCACGTGAGTATTTCCACATTGGTTTCACTGTTAACACTACCATTTCACCGGTTATTTTTACTCTTGGACGCAATGTTTTAGTTCACAGTTGAGGCTAATTAAGAAATGTTCTAATTTCATTAACTGCGCAATTGTTTGGGCAACACTACAATAACATTTGCAGCTGCTGCATTCCATTGACATGTGCCCGTAAGGCTGTAACAGGGCCCGACTGCATGCTGGGTCTCTGGCAGGACTTCCTGGCACTGCACTGGAGCCACGCCATCTCTGATGTTAGTAGTTATACCTATACAATTCTCCCAGGAGCAATCATTGAATACATCTTTTAACTTTATTTACATTGCTGGGACAAGTACGCCAGTCATTTATTAAAGAGTAAGCTTGCTATTTATAGTAAAGGAGCAAGAGTATTTTCTTTGACGTGATTAAATGAGATTAAAGCAATCACTAGAATAGGCAGAATGACTTGATTTTTCATGCATTATCAAATCTAACAGTGCATTATATTCTTAGTTTACTCTAATTTATCACTTGATCATAAATTGAATATATTTCAAAATATTAAGACATTGTTGTGTTATAAACCCTTTATTACTATTTTTTTTAATTTTCAGAATAATCTTCTAAAGGGGCTAAATCCTGCTCTAATTCGGACCATCTTGAGCCTCTGTCACTGCCGGTAAATCAGATAAGCTCCTCATGAATAAGTGAGTAGGCCCCGCCCCCCTCCTCGCACCCTGGCCCCGCCCCCTCGGCTCTCCGCCCCCGCTCGCCCGTTTAAATTCCTCCTGCTTGGCATCAGGTTCCCCGGGGGAAAGGGCGGAGAGTTGGCCGCAAACTCCGTAACATAAGTATCCGACAATAAGCACAGACAAGTCGGACAAGCGGGGTTTACAGGAAGCGCTGCCGCCCCGGGTCTCACGCGCAGAGCGGAAGGGCACAGCTGATATGAACCGTGACCGGGAATCCGGTGCTGCCGGGATGGGACCGCCGAACACGCGCGCCTAACAGCGGATCGGCCTGTTGCTCCGCGGCTCCGGAGCTCCGCAGCTCCGCGACACACACACGCACAAGGCAGCAGCTGAGGGGGTCGGGATGGCAGCCCGGAGAACCAGGGCCACGACCACCGGCTCGGATCCGAGCAGGACCACGGCGGCCCGGGCTGCTGCCATAGCCGAGCAGCTGCACCTCGAGTGCTCCATCTTACTGGAACTTTTTGTGAGTAGAACAGCTTCTTTTTCTTTTTTTTACGAGTTTCCAGAGAAATCACGGAGAGACGCCTAAGTGTGTGTGTGTGTGTGAGAGAGAGAAGGGAAATATAGGCCAGGGTTACATGGAAAATTAGAGGATTTTGTGTGTGTGGGTGTGTGACATTAATGCATGCATGTGCGACTGTATAAGACAGTGAGAGAGCGAAAGATGATGTGCAGAAGGATGTGTGCAAAGAAAGAGATAAGAAGTAAAGGGAGTGTGTGTCTGGCAAGAGAGAATATTATGTCTTGGACAGCAGGGGGTAAAGGAATGCAGACTGGAGGAGGTAGAGGGGAGGGGAGGGGAGGGGAGGGGAAGGGGGGGTACTTGGAATGGCAGAGGTGG
>CAESWR010000016.1:1430535-1444547 GCA_903171835.1 Mullus surmuletus | reverse complement strand
ACCCAAAAAAAAACCCAAAGGCGTCCATAAAAGAATTAATCTGCGGGCACAAGATGTGCATCCTTCACAGCCGGGGGCTCCAGACAGGGTCTCAACAGCCTGACTGGGTGAGAATGAATGAATTAATCCTCTCTGAATTGTTCTGCAGGCTCCTGTTGAATTCAGCGTGACTCAAATGGAGGCGCAAACAACAGGAAAGCTTCATTTCACACGGACGAGATGACACTCTAATTCAGATGAAGATGCTTAAAGACCACCTGCTGGTGATCAAAATCACATGTGGGTGTTTCTTCCAGTTATGCTTTTAGGCAACAAGTCGAAAGGGACATTGCGTTTCGGTGGTGTCAAAATTGTACCCTTGAACTGGGTTCAAATGATACAATTTTATCAATTCAGGTGAAGGCTGTTCTTCCAAAATGGAACACTGGCCGAGGACATTTCGGACTCCGCGCACCTACAAACCTGTAGGCAAAGACTCCAAATCCTCAAATGCTCAAAGTCCTTACACTCATTTTTTGGCGCTCTTCGATTTTGCAGTTCCAAACCGTGCGCTGCCCTTTTGGGGCCCTTTTTTCAACATACCTCTGTGCAGCCAATCGTGTTGTACGTTAGTGTTTTCAGCTGTACACGGAGCAATAGGCAACCAGATATCACCAATATGGCGTTTACTGAGGGTGCGAAGTGTCCGTCAATCCACAGTTTTAAGGATTGTCTTGAGTTTTCGCGTGTATCGTGTGCGGAAAGCGAGCCAACGCTTTGGTGTTGGTTCCTTTATGAAAACCTAACGTTAAAGGGTTAAAAAGCTTTAGATGGTCCGGTTACAGGTCACCATCACAGCTTTGGCACCGCACACAGCCGCAACCGACAATGGACATGACACATTTCGCCAAATTCTAAAGAACCTCCTTCAGGGGAAAAAAAAAAAACTCATGGACATACCTAGGAAAGTTTGCTCATGCAATACTAAAAAAAAAGAAGCAGCTTCTGTATTTGCCATTCTATCCAACAAACGCTGCTCTTTACACACTAGTTTGCAATTTACTGGAGATCTTGCTGCACTCATTCCTACTAAGATTGGCAGAAATATAAAATCCAATCACCTCACATGAAATCTCTGGTGTTTGCAAAGGACGTCTGGAGTCAATCAATTGATCTCGGGAGTTTCTGTGTGGAGAAAATAAGACGCCGACACGAGAAGCCCGGCGCCCACAGCCACGGAATGTCAGGGAACGCATCGTCAGCTCACTGGGTAACAAGCTCTATTGATGAAACATTAGAGGAAGAGTGTGTAGTTTATTGAGTTTATTGTGATTGCAACAGAAAATGCACTTTGAGGTTTTTCGAGGCATGAAGATCCACACGTGTCCATGGAAGCATTTTTCACATATTGACACACGACCCGTGACTCACTCCCTGCTCATGGGTGACGCACACATGGAGAACCGCAGTGTCAACCTGCTTTTTTAGTAGTTTTCGGCACCTCAAAGGTCTTGGCGTTTGCGGCAGAGAGTTCAGACGGGCAACACGCTGGAACAATCCTCCACCATCTCAAACAGGAAGTGATGCGGGCTGCTGCGTCGGGCCAGCTCGCTGGCCGTCTCGCCGCTGCTACTGCGGAGCCCCGGCCTCAGGCGCCTCTGGGAGAGGAGGAGCTCCAACGTGTAGCGGGAGTCAATCTTGGAGGGGCCGGCGTGGGAGGCGGCCAGGTGCAGCGGCGTCAGCCCCCCGTTGGTCTGGGCGTTGAGCTCGGCGCCGTGCCGCAGGAGGCGACTCGCCACGGCCACGCGGCTCCAGCGGCAGGCGCTGTGCAGCGGCGTCCAGCCGTCGATGGTGCGCGGGTTCACCTCGGAGCCGGCGGCGAGCAGGGCGGAGACCACGTCGATGTGGCCACCGTACGACGCGCGGTGCAGCGGGCTGTAACCGTCCTCATCACGGCTGTGGACCAACAAGGGGTCGACGCCTAATAACCTCTGAACTGTTGAGAGCTGAAATAACATGTTTTGAAAGGAGACGCTCTTACTGATCACTCTCGTACCGTATGGGCCAGTTCACCCAAAATCCACTCTAATACAGTCAAGTATAGAAGAACTGATTGGCGGATTAGATTTTGGCTGTAACAGTTTTCATTTTTTGGGTGAACTGTCCCTTGAAATCTGGTGTTGTAACTGTCATCTGCTTAAAGGGATTGTTCAGATTCTGACATGAAGTTGTATGAGATCCCCACCATCAGTGTCGTTCATCAGCAGTGAATTTTCCCCCACTGCGTCCAGCGAACGGAGTTCCCGCCTGTTTTCGGTGTTGCAGAAAGTAGTTCCGTCTAGCTCAGAGGTGGGCAAACTAAGGCCCGGGGGCCACATGCGGCCTGATGAACTATTTAATCCGGCCTGCAGAGCTTTCACAATAATTTCTCCAAAAGACAAAGTAAGAAGGTTGTCATCTTAATTGGTTAGAAAAAGCATCAGACCCCCCCCCCCCCTTCACCTAGCATGCTAACATGTGCTCTCAAGAAGGTGGAGCCAAACATCATTTGGAGCTTCATCATCCAGCTCAAGTTGGACCAATTTACAGGCTTTTCAAAATATTTTTTCTCTGTCAATCGTCCATCAAGCAGGAGTTTTAGTTCACCTCCAATCCTCCTTTGGGGGTCAGTTTCCCGCACCACCATACAACTTCATATCAAAAAATCTGAACTATCCCTTGAACACACCAACCCACACCCCCACACACACACAGACACACACACAGACATTTCATGTAGTTGCACCCCACAGCAGGTGTTTATCATCCACATTTTCCACTGAAAGGTGCCTGGGTGCATCTGAGCACTCGTTCTTCTCTTTCTCCCTCTCTGTGACAAGTACTGCCTCATGATATGTGCGCTCACACAGCTCGCCCATTCCTCAGTTTGCATCAGCGCTGCATTTTTCTGCTCTCACAAAGACGCTGAAAATATTTTTTCTATCTCAAAGCTGTGATCATCCAAGGTGAAGTTATTCACCGTGTGCACATGTCCATCGATTGGAAGAAGGGCTATTTTTTTCCCCTCTTCTTTGACATTATTTCCATGTGCCAACATCTGATGATCTGATCTGATGCAGCAACACTTTGTTCTCCGTTCCTAATTAGCATTCACAGAAATCAGCATCCCGCTGCCACGTTTATGCAAAGTGCTTACTTTAATCTGGGGCTGCAAAATTAATCGAATTTACATCGAAATTGTGATATTTTGCTGCCACGATTGTATGCGCATCATCGTCCATGATACTGATGTTTGAAATGCGCTCTCTTGACACAAACACACACACACACACACACACAAAAGAGCTGGCACAACAAACAATGGTGATATTTTTGTTCCAAATTGCACGAGAGCTGAGAACAGGTAACATTTCTATCTATCTATCTATCTATCTATATGTCTATCTATCGGATCTGACAGAATGCTATGGATGTAGATTCTGTACATCATAATTAGTCCGTCACCCATCAATTCCTCGCCCACATAGGAAGTCTCCAAGTATGGCTTGTGAGGGTTAAGCTCCGCCCACCTGCCGCATCGTCCATTAAAACAGGAATTAAATCCCCGATCTCTGTCCTTGTCAGTGTCAAAACTCCCAATTCATGACACTACAGACAATTACAACCTTCTGCATTTAGATGGGGAAAGTTCTGAAACAAATCGAAACCATCAGGCTAACAGATGAAAATCAGAGCAAAGCGCCGTGATTGGGTCATTCAGAGCTGTTAAAGCCACTCTGCATTTGGACAATCGAAAGCTAACGCAGCTCTA
Source organism: Mullus surmuletus (assembly GCA_903171835.1). NCBI lineage: Eukaryota > Metazoa > Chordata > Actinopteri > Syngnathiformes > Mullidae > Mullus > Mullus surmuletus. Next base: position 1,440,757 of record CAESWR010000016.1, on the reverse strand, counting down.
ACAGGACTAATTGCTGTGATTATTCCGGCTATTGCACCCCTCTGATGCCGGAATCCCGACAAACACGGGCGAAGAAACAATTATCACTTATTCCAAAACAAACATTTAGTCGCTAATGCTGCCTTGTTGCTCCAAAAAAAAAGTGGACGTGGCGGCCCTCGAGCGGGTTTAACTCCCCGGCCCTAAGGCTCAAGAGCTAGTGTCAAAACAGCAGAAGCCTAGAGAGAGGAGGAGATTATCAAAAATAAACATAATGACCCGCTTTGAATGTCATGTTATGCTAATGCCATCAGCCGACATAGGAAAAGCTGAGCTATGACGCAGCACTCGGGGTGGAGGTACTGTTGATATGGCGACGTTTCAGGATATCTCAGGTCTACTCATGTTTCCGATTTGAATGACATTGAAACTCATTGCAGTGGTGAACTGCCTGATCCCAGACCATTTCAGGCAGGGATGCGCGATTATTGCTATTTGGCCAATACTGGATGTGCTTCGGGAGGTGTTTCTGGATGACCGCTTTGGAACACTTCCATGCAGCTTAGTTAAAGGGATAGTTCAGATTTTTTGACATGAAGTTGTATGACATCCTCACCATGAGTGATGTTCATCAGCAGTGACTTTTCCAGCACTGCGTCCCATGAGCGAAGTTCCCCCCCTGGTTTCGGTGTTGCAGAAAGTAGTTCCGTCCAGTCGCTGCGGTCACACGGATAAAGCGTTTTGCTCCAAATGGATTATTCTGTCCAACGCATGTTGTTTTTTGGAGCAAAACGCTTTATCCATGTGACCCTAGAAACTAAAAGGAACTAATTTCTGCAACACTGAAACCGGGCCGGAACTCCACTCACGGAACGCAGTGGGGAAAAAGTCACTGCTGATGAACGACACTGATGTTGAGGAGCTCTGAACTATCCCTTTAAAGCTTGTTGCCTGATCCTTGTGTGTTCAGTCATGTTTTATCAGGCTGGGAGTGCACACTTTTAAAAACACACACACACGCGAGTCAGTCAAGCAGTGACTCGTGATATGCAAATGTGGTTTCAGGTCATTCTCAACTAGTCTAACATGGACTGGAGCAGATTAGAGGTGATTTTGAGGGAAAAAAAGATGTTCTTACACGGTTGTTTTCCGCCGCCCACAGGATGAGCTCCGGGAAATTGTCTTTGAGAGCTTCCTCTTTCTGCTGGTACCACTCCTCGCTGTGCTCCCCCTCCTCCTCCTCCATGTCTTCCTCCTCGTCTTTGCTGCCCGTCCAAAGGCTGCTGGCCCCCCGCGGGATCAGATGCCCGTGCGTGTTGAGCAGCTCCAGCTGGTTGAAGTCGTCGGAAAACTCCATGACGCCTCACTCGCCTGAAGATCAGAACGACAACGGAGATCATGCAGCTGTGACGGGCAAACTGGCCTAGAGATGATTGCTGATTGCAAATTCATAGGAGCATCAATTTTTCATATCAAAAATGTCTGGAGAGTGAATCTGGCTTGAACTCTGCAGGTCACTGCAAGGTTCTCATTAATATTTTCATTCTAGCTTCATTCGCACAAAATAATCCCATTGTCCCCGAATCCCTGAAATGCCCCAGGACATAATTTGTGGAGGAGATTCTTTCTGGGTGTCTGAGTGGTGGTCTTTTAAAATCCAATTCATTAATTCCAATTTGAAAAATATGTTTTCATCCTCGGAGGCCGTGTCAAAGTGAATATATAATGACGATTCTGCTTATTATCAATTGTTAATACAAGCAAAACCATGGAATAGACTTTTAGAAAATTTGAGGTATCGGACGATTAGTGCTGAAATCGTCATTGAGTGCCGCCTGCCAACTTCATTAACGTAGGGATTTTTCTTCTTCCTTTATTCTGTAAATCTCCTTGGTAATAGTGAGTAATAATGATAGTAATGGTGAAGTAATATAAGCTGTTTACTGTTTGGTTAAACAAAAAAAATACAAAAATCATATTTCAAGTAATAGTAATAGTAAGTAATAATGATAGTAATGGTGAAGTAATATAGGCTGTTTGCGGTTTGGTAAAAACAAATACAAAAATCATATTTCAAGTAATAGTAATAGTAAGTAATAATGATAGTAATGGTGAATAGAAGCTGTTTACTGTTTGGTTAAAAAAACAAATACAAAAAACATATTTCATCCTCTTGTCATGATTTATATTGTTACCCCGCCCACTAAGATTACTGCAGTATTTTAAAAGTCACATATATATATTCAACCAGCATCTTTGAGATAATAACATGTAATCAGACTAGGAAAAAGGTAAATAAAGGTAAATCAGCACATGAAGCTCTTGCACTTGGTGAAAACACCACCGTCATGGTGGTTGGATGCTGTGTTAGCTAGCTGAGCGAAGCCACGCCTCACCGGCCCGCGTGCGATTACCGCCCAAGTCTTACGAGTCGCACGTCGACGTAAGGAACGTCCCGCGCCGGTTTTAACACCTGTGTGTTAATTCGCGGACGTTGTCAGCGGTGGAGTTTTTTAAAAAAGCCGTGTCGGAAGGTTCTTGGAAGCCGCCTCGCGTTTCCTCAACGGCGGCCGGCGTTTGCGCGACGCCACGTGCGACGCCGGCGGGCGGGAAAACGACGAAAACGCGCGCCAACGCGGAGCGGCGACAGCGGGCTCTTCCCGGTGAGTAAACCGCTCGAAACGGATAAAAGCCGGCACGGCGTCGCGCACACTCACCGTTCTTTCGTTTCGCGAATTCAAAACAAACCACGGTCGACGGCCGCAATGGCTTGTGGGCTGTGTAGTGGCTTACTGCTTCGTTTCTGAGAGGTCGTCGTCGACAAAGGACAACAATACCCAGCAGCCCGCGCGGTTCGTCTTCTTCGTTCTCCTCTGTAGTGCTGGCGGTTGGTAAAGAACGAATCGGCGCATTACCGCCACCAACTGGTATGGAGAGGATCAGAATGACGACTATTCTCCTCTCAAATAAAATAAATAAATAAAATGAAGTAAAAAAGTAAATAGGCTACTTAAAAAAATAGAGAATCTATCAATCTATCTCGTCATTTGAAGGGACTGAACTATCATGCCCTGAGTTCAGTTGTAGAATGTCTATGAATGAATTGAAGTTTAGTTCTCGACCCCACGACTCCTGTAGGCGACTGCATTATCCAATAAAAACCCTCCTGGACCCCAAAGGTCAGCTGGGATTGGCTCCAGCCACCTGCAACCCTGAACAGCAGCGGTTAGAAAAACGATGGATGGATTAAAATGCGTGACAATAACTTATATTTTGAACGTTATTTTTAACACTGTGATTTCTGTAATGTTTTACTTTCAATTTCAGTGTAATTATTTCATTACTTATCATGTTAAGAAATGTCAGCTAAGACTTATCTGCGAGCCAGATGCAGCCACCAAAAGAGCCACATCTGGCTGGCGAGCCATAGGTTCCCGACCCCTGTCTTACATGTTCTATTGTCTCTTCTTGGCCGCAGTAGCCACAATTCCCTGTATTGTGTTTCCATGTTATGAAAAGTGTATTGTTAGAGGCAGTGCGTCCAAACCATAGACTGTATATAAAGATGGACGGAGCTAGAAGTGACGTCGCCCATTGGTTTGCGAACAGTCGTTTTGAAGCCAGTTCACGGACGCAGCCACCTTGCCTTTTCTCCTTTTTTCAAACCTCGATATTATATTCCCTGCTGCTCCTTCGTCCTTCCGGCTGTTGCTCAACAAATCCCAGGTGGTTTGTCACATTAACATCCGTCTTTACATTGTCTTTATATGATGGTTATTTAACCAGTTAAAACACTTGTCTACCAAGAGGATCGTCTTTTGATTTGAAAACAGATGGGGTTTTTCTGTTTACCCTGCTTTGCACTGCAGCCACAGTTAGTCCCGTATACTTACATCCTCTCCACATTAGTTCTGCCTTCCTCCGCTCCTACAGAACGTGAGCCTGAATACGTGAGTGTTTCAGAACAAATGATCCGCTATTATCTGCTGCTTCCGAGGCATTGGGTTTAATAGTAGTCACGCTTTCATTTTCAACAGTCAACAGCCTGTATTTTCAGTCTTCTCCTTCAAATCTGTTTGTTTGTTCAACTACCCGGAAATGCTAGAGACTTGGAAATAGTCTGTATCTCTCCGAGCTTCCATTATAGAGATGGATTTGTGCTACCTCAAAAAACCTTTAGGACAGCCTTAGAGTTTGTTCCAGTGGTGCAGATAAGAGCTCCATTCTGAGCTCGTCACCTCCAGTGTGTCTCTTTCTATGTGTGCTGGATTGCTGAAGTTTTCGCCCCACTGATTACAACGTGCCGATGTTGCTGATTGTTTTGTTCCTCCGCTGCTTATTTTTCTATTGAGATCATCAATAATCTCCTTTCAACATTCCACCAGTGTCACAATAAATTGGCTTCCGTGTATTTCCATTTCCTCTCATTCTTATTTTCGAAGCTTTGAGTCCTATACAATATCAATCAATGCATAAGCGATAGGTCACTCAAGAGCTTCTATTAAGTACATTCAAACTATAATGTTCAGCCTGGAACTGGAACCCTGATAAAATCCTTTTTCTTTGCTGAAGACATCATGTTTGTACTTTAAACTCACCCATTTCCTTATATGGTATTTCTGCTGTGCATCCTGTGTTTAGAGACGTTTTAGAATAAGTTTTCTGTCTCCAGCTGAGTATTTAACATCTGAAATCCCTTTCCATCATATGAAAATGTTTGAGCAAAGGTGTCGATTGTAACAAATCCTTGAAAATCCAAAGGATTTCTTTAGAATGTTCCAGCCATTCATCTGCTCTGGCCTTCCACTGAAGTTCAACCATAATAGAAGCAGAAGAGTATTAGAATAATGGCTGTTAATAATGTTTTGAAAGTTAGGATTCCAGCTCCGCGTGCACTGTAATTGTTTTTTGCTGGCTTTTACTTACAGAGTAAAAATAGAAATCATCCACTCGCTCAGCCCTCCTTGCGCTGTATTTGCCTTGGTTGGTGGTCACGCATTATACAGTGTTTTATCTCCCCCATTAATCTACTATTTTGTGGCTTTATGAACTTCATTTCTCTTCCTTACCAATAAACTGTGTGTCCAAACTGTTCAACAGAATGTAGAGGATATTGACAAGCCACACTGGTTGCATCAGTCAATCCTTAAAGGTGAAATGATTATGATATTAAAGCAACCTTTGAGAAACATCGCAGACTCTGTTACAGGTACGGAACATTTAGGATATCGCCGCAAAAGCCGCCCCAAGCAACATAGTCGGCTCCAGCTGGGAGGTAACAGCGTGAAACATTGACTGGAAATCCTCTGAAAGGCTGAAGTGGCATTATGAGTCATTCTGGACTGACAGCTGCACATAGCAATTCACATTCAGATTACAATTCATTGAATGATGCACACACAAATGGCTTCCGTGGTTCTGCCGATCTAATTGACATGCAATCTAATTTATTGCCATGAGAATGTATTGCCTGCGTAAAAACAGCACAATCACTAAGACTTCATCTTTGTTAGCCAGCAGGTTCTGCCGCCTGGTTCAATTCTACCGAGTCTCAGCCATGAACTGTTTCTCAAATTTCAAAAACTTACACAAATCAGTCAGCAGAAAAGAAAGAAAAAAACAGCCACTTTGGGTTTATGAAATGTGCGGTGACTAAGTATGAGCTGAACTCCCACTTGAGTGCGTTGATGAACAGCATGCAATTTAAAGATGAATGCTTCATATTCCAGTGATCCTACAGCGCATAATGTCAGACTTCCTGAGCAAGAAGAGACAGAAAAGGATAAAAGGATAATATCGCATCAGGCACAGATAGAGAATCCCTCCGCATTCGCCCTTCAGTAGGTAATTAAATCCCACCTGCAATCATACAAATGTAAAATGAGTGGCTGTCAGCCACATTGGTAACCGGCCATCTTACTATACTGTATTAAGCAGAAAAGACAGAAATTATTCCTTCCACTGATCTTTCAGCGAGTTGCTCCTCCACCACGGAGCGAATGTCAGGTTCGAGGATGCCTCTGGCTGTCGCGGGCTTTAGAGAGTGCCGTCACAGGTCATGCTGGGAGCGAAGAGCTCTGATTAATAACAACCGGGGCGATGAAGCAAATATGGCAAAAACAAGTGTATGAATATCGCAGCCAACAAACTGATGTGCAGCATGCAAACATCAGTTGCTCTCCTGTGGACTCTCTGCTGCGTCGTGTCACAGGGCCCCCGAGTACACCCGCCCCCCCGCCCCCCAGGTTGTTGGATTTTGATGATTTTTGAGGTGCACGGTGGCTCTGCAGAAGCACCCTCAATTTTGTTGTACCCGCAAAGTGCAATGACAATAAACGGCTATCTATCTATCTTATGACACCTGGTTATTAAATTGTAATTGTGGGCTTTCAGAGTTCAGGTCGATCTGCCCTAATTCTAAGTTTAGACTGCGTGCAACAGCTCTCCAACGCTTCGACGGACTGGAAATCTTGAAAAAGCGTTGACATATCGATGTAGGTGACAAATGTAGAGCACCTGCGCCCGTATCTGTAAGCAGTTTATTAAATGAAGAGTGCGCCGATCATGTTTGGTATCATAATAAGGCTGAAAGCAGAGCCGTTTTCGCATGAACCATGAAACAGGCTGCAGCTGTGTGACCGGCTGGCTCCTAAAATAAATGCAGGTTTTCAGGCTCTTCCACAATTTCTCCGATGGATGAACTTGACTAGACATTTAGTCGGGAGGCGCTCGCTTCGCTCTCCGCCTCTACAAGAGGAAATGGTAGGGCTTCCGATAGTGTTTCATTTTCCAGGCGGTAACATGGAGATTCAGCAAACATTATCAATTTCCTCCAAGCCAATGACCACACGGTGAGCTGACTCCTCCAGCCCCCCCGAGGGTCTTTGGCTATAACTCATTTTATCTGTCTCATAACTCCTTTTTTTTGCCTGACAGACACATAAAGTGTTGGGATTATTCATAAGTGCCTGAGGAGACATCCAAAGATTCTAGGGATAAAGTTGGGAATGAAATTAGTACGGTGTGTGTGTGCGTGCCTGCGTGCTTGTGTGTGTGTGTGTGCATGCTGATGCAGTCTTTTACAAACAACACACCCTTTGAATGTGTATAAATGTGTCCTTGCATTCCCAAACTGCCCTTACATCGAAGTGGTTCCGAAACTTGAAATGTCAGTCAGGTATACACACACACACACGCACACACACGCACACGCTAAAGCCAGTCAAGGGAGGTCATTTGGTTGTTTGTGGACAAAACAGACTCTAGAACATCCCGGCATTTACGCGCCTGTTTAGTCAAACAAAGTTCCCTTTGGCGCGGCGTCTCAGGACGAAGGCGAATCTGACTTTCAAAGCAGCCGTTTCACCCTGCAGCCAAACCGCGACCCGGCGTGCCGAGCTCGGTCTGGGGGAGCTAATCAATACAGCTCGAGCCACGAAGGGGAAGGAAAACAGGCAGGGTCTGATGTCGCCGTCCTTAACGAGGCCCATTCCTTAGGGGGCTCCTTAAGTGGTCGGTGTTGTAAACACAGGTGCACTAAGGGCGAAGGGTGAAGATAAGGGCGAAGGGTGGTATGAAGACGCTGCGTGTGTGAGGCCAGTTTAAGGGTTTAACCATTCTTTGGTGGTCCTCAACCTCATTTCGCTTCATAAAACTTGATTTTAAAGGTCGCCTTCTGGTATTTGACAACATTTCATTTTGTTGCCAGAGGCCCAGAAACATTATTTCAAAAGTTTTTTCATGTAAATTCAGCTTTGGTTCTTAATTTCAGCCAAAGTGTCTCTATGAGCTCTCCTGAGAACGGACTGTTTCTGTGCCTGTACCTTTAAATGTCAGTGAGCTGTGTCTGGCCACGCCCACTCCACGCTCCTATTGGCCAGGGGATGCGGTTTTCGCTGGTGTTCATTCTTAGCGTACAATACGCTGTTTTTTTACACCAGAAACGCCGTCGTTCAACCGCACCTAATTGAAGCAGGATCGGACACAGAAGTAGAGGTTCTAGTTCCAGAATAATCTCCGGGTGCAGCAGCACGTTTCAGATTGATTGGTTCATTTTTTTCTAAATCTCTTATTTTGTTCATGTGTTACTACCATTTAGCTTACACTAGCTCCAGCTAATAGTACGGCTCATCTTATCTGCTGGGCTGGTCGACAGCAGCCCCCACTCCAGCCGGGGGGAGTGGACAGAGACTTCCACCTCACAAGTTTCCAACTCTCAGATCTGCTCGTTTCAGCACACATGTGGGCAACAAATGGAGAAAGCCTGTAAATGAGAAGACAGATTTTTTTCATTTTTGGAGCTCATACTCATGCTACGGAGACACATGACTTTAGAAAACCTTCAGAAATTGAATTTGGCTCGGAAGGTGACCTTTAAGGGTTGGGGTCAGAGTTGGTCTATATTAAATGTGTATTTTTATGGTCGCTACTTGCTGTGCGAAGGTTCCTCCTACACAACATGCGATTCAAATGGGTTTTTTCCCCCCTGTATAGCGGCCCCCCCCCAAATCCATCCCAGGTGTGAGCGGTGACTGTGATTGGTTCCATTCTGTGAGGAGCACAGCGCTCGGCCAATCACATATTAGAAAAGAAAAACCCAGAACACAACTGACTACGAAGCTTTGCTGAGCCTAAAGTGAACGAGTAACGACGAAGCTTCCTAGAAATGTAATGGAGCCGAAAGTCATAAGTATCCAAAAAAACAAATACTAGAGATACTCAAGTAAATGTGCTCTGGTTACTGTCCATCAATGCAAGTCAGTGAACATGCAAGCGTGTATCATTGGCTCTGTGACGTAAAGAATCAATCAAATACGCGTCTGTCAGCCTGACAACAGCAATGGCGTGTGATTGAGTGGCGCCTGGCGTGTGTGTGAGTTCCCTCACGAGCACCATCCATCCTTTATCGCCCACCGGAGCGTGTTGCTCCTTATCAGTGAAGACGTGGAGCCCCCTCACCCACTCACAACGAATGCAACTGATGCAACCAGCGCGACACGAGCACATACAAAATGTGTGTGTAAGTGTGTGTGTGTGTTTGGAGGGGGCTAAGCTGGCTCTTGAGTGTCCACAAACGCCCCTGCGCTAATTGAAATGAAAAAAACACACTGTTGTTGCTGCAGAATAGAAATGGAATTACATTATTTTTTAATTCGCTGAAGTTTAATTCATTAGAAAACGAGAAAGCCAATCTACATACCACTTCAAAAACCATGCCGAGGAAAAACATGGGTGGGTTAGGATGGGGGGGGGGGGTGCAATGGTATGATTTATGCCATTACATTCCCTCAGGGTAGTCGAGCCTGTGTGTGTGTGTGTGTCTTGCATACAGTGTGTATTGCCCCCTGCTCTAATTGAAATGAATAAACACACCGCTGTTGATGCAAAATGAAAGTGCATTACTTTTAGTGATCTTAAGTTTAATTCATTAGAAAAAGGGGCTAAAAATGCAATCTACATAACACTTCAAAATGTGCATGTCGAGGAAAAACATGGGTTAGGATGGGGAGGGGGGGGGGTCAAGCCAGAGTGAGAGAGAGGGGTGGGGGGGGGGTTGCATTTGCTGCTTAAGAAATAAATAATACGATACACGAGCGCATATGAACACACACACACACACTTGGTTTAAAAACAGCCGCCGCGCCGCCGAGTCGCATCACACAACTTGTTGCCTCCTGCCTCAGCATCTCCTGCATCAGCTGGGAGGCGGAGGATGCTGAGCCCAACTTACTCTTTTTGAATCACTTTTAAGACAGAGAAGGACAGGGGGGGCTGGGGTGTGGGTGGGGGGGAGGTGGTGGTGGTGTGTGTGTGTGAGCATGAAGGCTGTGTGCCTCCTCCTGTGGATGGGCGCAGCGGCGGCGGGACAGACGCACAGCAACGGCTCGGCGCGGAGGGGATTTTACGCGGAGGGGGAGAAGTTGGCGAACGCGTCGCGCAACCGCACGTCGGGCTTCTTCCTGCTGGACCTGGACGAGGGTCTGCTGGAGGACTGGCGCTCGCTGGCCAGCGGGCAGCGGCGCGGCGGGGAGGCGCAGGACGGCGGCGTGAAGGCGCTGCTGGTGGCCGCGTACTCGCTCATCATCGTGGTGTCGCTGTTCGGGAACACGCTGGTCTGCCACGTGGTGGTGAAGAACAAGCGCGCCCAGTCCGCCACCAGCCTCTTCATCATGAACCTGGCCGTGGCAGACATCTTCATCACGGTCCTCAACACACCCTTCACTCTGGTAGGACCCCTCACACA
>CAESWR010000016.1:1325667-1337376 GCA_903171835.1 Mullus surmuletus | reverse complement strand
GGGGAGAAAGGTTTAAAAAAAAAAAAAAACAGCTCCAACCTGACAGACAGATCAGAGCAGGCAAACTGGAGATAAAGAGCAGGGAGAGATTTTAAATGCCAACAGAAACGGGGGGAGAAATTGACAGGACGGTCTGAATTTAAAAAGGTGGATCGCACGCGGGTGTCAGGACAATTTCCAGAAGCAAAATAAACAAAGCCCTTTCGTAATGCGACGACAAACGGGGCCTGCTGTCACGTCACGGAAAGAACTAGTACACGGCATCAAAAACGGGAGACGGGAAGAGCAGAGGGGGAGACAAGGGGGAGTTGAGAGACTGCGAGACGTCGGGGTGACTCTGTGCAGCCGGTATCACGCCGCGCTTAATGAGGCGCCCGCGCCGGCAATTAGCTCCCAATACAACGTTATTAGTTGCCAATAAGTGAACACGTCATTAACTTTACGACCCGTCCGATATGCTCGTCTTTATCTCCAGCTCGCAAACATAAATAATCCATCGAGTCTAATAAAGTGCAAAGACGTGAGTGAAATACGGCGTCTGCGGATTGTTGAAATGCTGGATGAGGATTTTTTTTTTTTTCCCTTCCCAGCACTTCCTGGATCCGGCTCCATGCGGCTCATAATTGCACCACCGCCTCCAGCCGGTCCAATCCGAGCCAAGTACGAAGGTTAACTTCCACTTAAGTCAACAATTCAAATGCTCCACAGGGAGCGGACTGGTGCGTAAAGTGTGGCAACGCTACTGCACTTTTTTTGATCAAATAAGTTTCAATCGGCTCTTCCAGGGAAAGCAAAGCAAAGCGCTAAATAATGTCTTTGGTTGGGCGCACTAAGCATATTTGAGCGTGGCGAGGGGTCTGATGGCGCGAGGGAATCGGTCTCTCGACGTTTTCCCACTGCAGCGCTCGCCTCGCTGGGCAAAGGCAGGGAGGAGGAGGAGAGGCAAGGCGCGTGGAACACAGAAAGAAAGCGTAAAAATCACATTCTGCCTCACCTGCAGTTTTTGTTTTCTCAAGAGCACAACAAAGTTTTGTTTTGTTTTTTCTCGTTCTACTTCCTGAACTATCAGCTACCGCATTAAAATAGACCCGCCGGTCCTCTATCTGCAAAGCTGATGCATATTCTTCAGTTTTTTTTCTCTATATTAAAGCAGAGCAGAAAGAATTTTTTGGGGGCATTTACACACATTTTAAAAGCTGAGTGTGACGTTTAGCAGTCGCATGGGTCCCACGGTCCTGCAAAGTGAGGCGGCAAAGCTCGCACACTGACTATAGCATAGCTGCGGAAAATGCCACAGAGTTAGCAGGCCCATTAAACATGGAGGGAAACAATGCATCTGCTGATATACCCAACTTCAACAGAGCTCAACACGATTCCGCCCTTTGTGTAAAACAGGGGGTCCAGACTAGGGGTTAACACAATATCAGATTTTCACTTCACGATTATCATGGGCAAAAAATGTCACGACAACGATATTATCACAGGATATGGAACGGAATTTTCAACTGTAATGGCCCCAGAAGTCGGAATTCCTATTCGGAAAAGTCAGAGAATCCTCACTTTCCTCACTCCCGCACTTCCGATTAGTTTTTGTTGCACATAAATTGGTTGTGAGGATAGCATTTTTTCCCCACATCTATACCTGGAAATGCTGTTGTAGTGTAATCTAATACGTTTTTCATGTGTTATGTGGGAGACACAAGCCATGTAACTGGAACGCCGATATCTCGGTGTGATGACATTCCTCCTGCCTCTGAGGTGGTACAAAGACAATATGAAAACAGTAACTGTACAACTGCATTAAAAAAAAGTGCAATAACACTCAATAGCTCGTTAAAAGGTAACCAGATGAACTGATAAAAAGATGATTCACAAGGTGCAACATCTGCCATGACTACAATATTAACTGAAACACACACTGTTTTCAAGTGGCACTGGATCATTTAAACAATAATATCATACACGCATTTTTAACATGATATTGACCATGATTGTCATCAATGATGGTATACCTCGACAGCCCTAGTTTGGACCAGCAAGAGTGGCGGGCGTGTATGAGACAAGCGCGGCGCATCAATAAAACAGCTTTGTGTTCAATAGGAAATGACCCCTGGGATCAGACGGCCTCTCTAAAGCCGTCGCCTGGCTTAACGTTACCAACCCAGATCCATCAGCAACGTCTGTCAGCTCGGAAGCGCCGTGTGATGCTGGAGGATGGACAGTACAAAAAGCCCCGCATCGTCACCCAGGCTATGTACAGCGCGGAAACACACACACATACACACTTCCTCACCACAGCCTGGACAGCTTTACAAAGGCTTTTCCACTTAAAATGTGAGAGTCACATCCCCACGCGTTAACGTATAGGCTCATCACTCCGGGGCTGTAATGAATCTACATTTTTGAAGCTGTTGGTTAATTAACCTCTTGAACCGTGAATACACCCTTCGTTATCTATCTTTAATAGCTTAAATAGCCTCCCGTCCCCACTCACAATATGCAATATATACATCATCCCCATCTGCTTGTTGACGACTTTGCAGTTATAATCCGTTGAGAAAACCAGTTTTTCCAGCTGTGTCACTGTGCCTCGTGCCGTTTTCACAATAATGTATGTAATTTTACGCACACTACAATCGAATCCAACACGACATCTTTGGTATCTCGGAGTGCCGTCACAGTCATGTTGATTTGCGACTCCCCAAACTATAATTTCTCCTTTATAGCTGCTATGAAATGGTTTTCGTTTGGGTTTTTGTTTTGCCAGTGTAGATATGCGTCTAGACTGTTGAAGGGGCAATTTAGGTGTTTTTATGCCTTGGTTTTCATTGTTTGTTGCAAGTTTTATACAGCTAAATTGTTGTCATTGCTCAATATTAATGTTGCCTCAGTTTCTATCTTGCTTATCACAGTACACTGGATCCACAGCCATCTACACCAAATATTAGCCTTTCACATGTAATATATGTGCGTGTATGTAATGTAGGTCCCCTCGGCCTTCCTGCTATATGTGAATTATCTGCCGAGACAGAAGTACATCTTGGCCCTTGGCTCGCTGTGTCGGTTATCTCAGCGTGTTCATGCCTGTAGCTCAGTTTCTGGCTGGCACCTCAGAGGTTTAAAAAGAGCTGCAAACATTACACATGTTGCCATTTAGGTTAAAAGGGTTTGTTTCTCCAGGGGGGACTCTGAAAGTTGGGTGTATAAAGCCCCTGGATTTGCAGGGCGGCTTTACTGCCTGACTTGCTCGGCCTATCACAGATACATTTTCAGGGGGTTTGCTGCTTACAATGGATGCAGCGTTCACTCGTGTACATCTGGAGTCATTGGCACAATATTGAAATGGAGTATTATTTAATCTAGTAGAATGTCCCGGGGGGCTTCTCAATCTGCGCTAAGACGTGTGGCTGCCCCTTTTGTCCGCCCTGGACAGCTCACAGCATCTCTAATCCAGACATATTTAGCTGGATAATCACCTTTCATTATATAATCCTCAGGTTAAGAGCGGCTTCATGCAGATACATCTCACTCGTTTCTGTCGTATGAGACAAACGCGGTGGGAAATTTGCCTCCAACCGTCGTCTCTTTCTGGTGAAGGTAAGGTACTTTATCGTTAAGCATCATTTTAATTGTCTAAACTCAGAATTTGAGCTATAAAGGGCGTTTTCTGGTCACAGTAACGCGATTGACGGGGCTCTCTCTGGCGCCTGATACCATTTAATTACGTGAGAGCCGAGTTTATTTTGCCGTACGAGCCAACAGATGGCCGGCCCACGATTTGTTGTGGTTCAATATTCGTGCCCTTGTTGCTTCTCACACTCCAATCACAACAACAAACTCCCTCAAATCAGCTCGTGATAAGCTGCCTGGCCTCGCAATTGTGCGGGAGCCAGAGGGAGGTGGCGATTAAGACAAAAAATTACGACAAAAAAAAGGGGCTAACGGGATCGTCCGAAGCACAGAGATGTCGGCTGATGAGAAAAATATCTTAATCTCGCCCCCGCGTTGTCCCCCCCACCCCCACCCCCCCCCACCCGACCCCACGTGCCGATACCGAAGGCGACAGTCTCATTTTAGAGCCGTGACACTAAATCAGTGGTGGGCGGGCGAAGGTGGGTGTGAGGTGGAGGGAGTGGTAGCGAGGTGTAAAGATAGGTGAAGATAAGATTGAGTGCCAGACCCGATTGCATTACTATTGGTTGTTTATGGATCAGACACGGCCAGGGTTGGTCCGCTGGGATTGATTGTCTTCTGGCTGGACAGCAGGCGAATAGATAGATAATACAGAAAGAGAAAATTGAGAGAGTACAGAGACGGGCAAAGCTGCACAGAGCATCTCTGTGTATTTCTTCTGTGCGAGTTTTTCTTATTTTATATTTTAAGCCATTTATATCTCTCCACGTTTTCCCTGTGCCTCGTGATCCCTGTGGAAAATCACTCCGTACAGGCCACATCAATTTCAGCCTGATTCAATTATTCCCCCCAGTCAGATATTCCTTTTTTTAATTCCTCCTACACGTTTAATCAAATCAACAGATGAATGTAATCAGCTATTTGCATGAGTCTGAAACACGTAATTGATTCCATATACGACTGTTGACAACAGTGCATTTGTTGTTGATCCGGGTAACAAGGGCGACAGTCTGGCAAATATTTGCCCTGAAAAGGCCCTGGAAAGTTATCTAACCTGTGTAGATTTTCACATCCTTGCAAGACTTAACATGACACCAGTGTTCCAGTCATGGCTGTGGAAGTGCCAACTGTACAGAAATACAATGCTAACTCATAAGTAGATCTATTCATATAACTCTCCATTTATGTCTATGCACGTATCTATGTCTAACTAGACCTCAATCAATCAAAACAAAGGGGCAGACCTCTCCACTGGCGTTAGGTAGCATTAGTAGCTAGTAGGCCTCTCCATGCTAAAACAGAGCTTCCATCTCTCTTTAAACTTTGTTTGGTTTTGGAACATGTTTTCTTGTTTTGAACAGACTTCAGAGATTCTACGGCGAGTGACGCGGAGCTACGCAATCCTAGCATCTGCTCTGTTCTTATAGTGTTTAGGCATGTTGCTATACTACGGTATAAAATGTTGCATAGAGCACCTTTAAGGAGTACATTCCTCTATTTAGGAAGGCAGTCGTGAAAGACAAAAAAGTCTGAGCAGCCGTGATTCAAGTATGCATCACTCCAACCCATACTTGTACAGCGTTGGATTTAGATACTCTCAGATACACTGATTTGCAATCACTGCTCACCCTTTGTGGTCTTCCGACGCAGAAAGACGCTGCGAGATGTCACAAAAACAGAATGAAAGGATTGTGCAGCCAAGTGGAACTGCAGCCCCTTTGAATGTTTCACAATATGCAGATGCTGTAGACGTGCGCAGCAAACGTAGATCTCTTCACTCCAGTGGCTCTTGTTAAATATGTTTACACTTTCTATTCTATTCATTTAACCCCAAACACCTCAGCCAGGTCCATCAAGCTCTGCCGCCGCCCGCCACAGCGCCGCAGCTCTTGATCGTGGCCCCTTGTTAGCTGTTTGTTTTAGCTCGGCCCACCTGGCCGTCCATTTCATTACTTCAATTAGCGCGATTAGGATCTAAAATTGCTTGTGTCGGCTCAGTGATTGACAGCAATTGGCCACTTAGGGAGGGAAGCAGCAGACGCATGGCGCTGCTCAATGGCTTGTGCAGCGAGAGGCGTATGTGGGCCGTCTGTGCATGTGAGAGTGCGCGCGTTTGTTTACCCTGATGGGAATTGTGCTCACTGAAGATGAGAGAAAATCTTCAGGCAAACACTGAGAGACCGCCGTCGTAGAAAAACTCAGATATCTTGTTCGGCCCGCATGTGCAAATGCAATTGAAAACCTTAGGTGGGAGAGTTTGGATAGTGGCACAAAAAGCCGGGCAGCCTCGTCAACCTGTCTTGTAAATGCAGAATGTATCATCTCCCTCATGAATAAATTCAAATATAATGTGCGTTATTCCGCACGTGGACAGTTATTACAAATACTGTCTGCTTTTTTTTTAGAAGGTTCCATGGCTATAATCACGTGGACATTCTTCACCCATATGGCTTAACATGCTCCAAGCGTGTTGCAATCAGCGTGTATCACATCCACGCTGATTGTGTGGAAGCGTAACAGACAGGCAATCACTACTCAGTCATGGCACGTTTTGTTCAGCCCGGTGGGAGACGGGAAAAGCGCCGCATTCGGTGGAGGCGCATTAGATGGTGGCTGCGTAATTCTGAGAAACGGACGGTCTTCACGTCTCTTCTCATTAGAGCCCTGGTGGCGTACGAGGCCCGAGCGGCGCCCGTTGAGGCAGATCTTTGGAGTCTGTCGTCACGGGGCGAGATGGTTGGAGTGAGGCGTTTGTGTTTATAGCACATCAGTGGCGAGCATGGCCCTGTTCATCATCAGCCAGAACCTCAGAGGTCCGTGACAGAACATTAATCCGCCTCTCAAATCGACGGCGGTAAGTCTCCCTTCTCCTCCACCACCAGTCCTACACATGTGATAG
Organism: Mullus surmuletus; assembly: GCA_903171835.1. NCBI lineage: Eukaryota > Metazoa > Chordata > Actinopteri > Syngnathiformes > Mullidae > Mullus > Mullus surmuletus. Next base: position 1,330,844 of record CAESWR010000016.1, on the reverse strand, counting down.
TCGTTCACTCCCCTTTTCCTCATCCTTCTCTTCTTCATCTCCCTATTTTGCACCCTCCCGTCTTTCCAATTTTCACACCATTCTTCCGCTCGGCACCTCGCTTACATTCATCTCAGCTGTCTGGAGCCTCCCACCCACTCCTGTTCTTCGCGCGCTGTGAATACACCGGTTCCTTTTATTGTTTCTGTGTGTCCCACTGTCCAACTTCATCTGCCTCTAAAATAGATTAGACTAATGCCTCCCCGCTCCATCTCAACTATTTAGGTAGTCACACAGATGTTTAATGTCGTTTATCTCTCAAAAATTAATGAGAAATTGTTGTAAATGGCAGAGAAGTTAATGATTAAGGCTGCACTCATCACCATCTTTATATTGGATAGGGGTCATTTGAAGTGACAGCCCAATTTTGCAGATGCTCTTCGGTCATTCTTGGCTTCCATACATACTTGTTTCCAGCCTCAGCAGGCAGCAAAAAAGGGATACTTCACCAAAAATAAAAAACAAAATAACACTACCCTATACCACCTTTGTATAGTCAGTACCATGTGTCTAGTTATAGTATTCTGTCCAATTTCCTAGCTGAGTAACCCAACTTCCAATAAATATCTAATAACTTTCCCTGTCAAACTGTCGAATTAGAATAACTCTTTATGATACCCAACCGCATCAAAACACTAACATCAGGCCACGAGTCTGAATTCAACATGAATAGGTGCTCATGAGCGTCAATCAATCAGTGTGTCATTGTCAAAGCTACTGCCAGCCTCTGAGCTTGCAGGTCTTTCTGACAGAACCTGTCAGTGTGTGAAGTGTGTATTTCAGCTCCAGGAGACTTTGCCAAGCGTCAAGGGTACATTTGCCATCTATCCACGACTGAACTCGATCTCGACAGACAATTGATTATTTTATGTTATATCCATGTGAACCTTGTTTTCTGAAGAACAGTGAAGTAAAGGTGCACTTGGTGGGTGGGACAAGCAAATATATTTTGGGAAATATGGTTAACTTAATATCTCACATGCTACAGTGAGGCATTAAGCAGCTAAGTAGACAGATAAGCAGTTGGATAAGACCAAAACACTGAGCGAATATTGGATTCAGCGTGGTTATCCATCACATTGAAATAATTGTGATTAATTATCTGTGTCCTCACAGATTTGCCAAGACAACTGCAAGCCAAAAATATGTTGTTATAATGTTTCAGCTTGTTCTGCCAAAAATCGTAATTGACTGGGATGCTTTAACAACCTCAGAATATTGGATTTATTTCATAGATCCAAAATGCATTTTGGAGTGTTTGGACTCTTGTTTGTCTGTATTGGCTGTTTCCTCTCCATATACAGTATATATATGTATATATATATATATATATATATATAATTATTTTTATTTTTATTTACATTTTTTTCCCAACAGCAGGATGTCAGTAAAAGGTGCAAAGGGGGGACCAGACAGCAGGCCATCCTCAGCCGCCAGGTCAGTGAAGAAGACTGAATCTATATTAGCCTCTCTGGGGTTTACAATTTGCCCGAACTCAACAAAGAATTGGCAAGGCTATAAAACTTTAAACTATACTTGGCTTCATTTTACAGATAAACATTCAGACTTCCACCAAACTAAATGCCAAAGATGCCCTTTATTAAGCCCTCAGGATCTTACTTGCTCCGGAACTTTCCAATGTTTCTGGTTAATGCAGTCTCCATATGTCCCTGATAACCGAGATCTATATTGCTAACGGCTAGGTGAAAAGTTTTCATGTGCAATGCTTATTTTTCCTTCTCTCTAAGCATGTCTCCACGAGGAGGGAAGGGTGCAGCAGCCAACAGATCACCTGCTTCTGGAAGATTCAAAAACAAGGCTCTTCAGCTCAGCCTCTCCAAGAAATTCTGGTTATTATTCTTTTGTTTCTAATCAACACTGATTAGGAGAACACTTTAGGAGGATTGTTTTTGCCCAGTTCGGTTCAGCAATTCATACATTACATAAAAAATCCCCCTAAATATCAAACTTGCCATCTTAAGAAATGCTTCCTTCCTTCATCACTTCCTCTTGTGACTGACGTATTGACTGACGTCATGTAATTGCCTTTTTTCAACCATTTCCCCTCAAGCTGGGCAATTATTTCAATAGAGGCCTGATGGAGCAACACCTGTCTAAAAATATCATAGAAAAAGCTTTTAAGTACATTTGTTAACGTAAGTCATGAGGGAAAATTATGGGCCTGGCTCTGATGAAGTCAGCTCTCAACACTTGGCACACAAATGTCCACTTCACAGCTCAAAGTCACAGTCTCCCTCAGCTCAGGGGAAGCGCTCTGCTGAGGAGGATGCACGTCGACGCAGCAGAAGGAGCCTCAGCAACAGCTCGGCAGTGGCAGCCGCCTACATCTCCTACCTCAATAAACTCTTTGGGCAGGTCAGTTCAACATCGGCTTGTTATGCGCACACAAAGCATGTATGTCATCGGTCAGAGCCGCAAAAGCGCTGTCTGAGAATCAACCTGGGAGGGGATGTATGATAATCAGTGATCATTTCAGCATTAGGTGTACATCGCCGACATGGTACGGCATCCTTTTCTCATCATACACGCTCAAAAAAAGCCAATATTGTGCATCTGCAAAGAGGAGATTTGGTGATTGATGACACATTTAACATGGGTTGGCCCCTATAAGGACTTCCCTTGCGAACCTGAAAAGATGCCAAAAGAAAAAGAAATATCTACACAAAAGACCTTCTGAGAATTATCCATCATTGTGCCTTTACTCTCATATAGTGTTTACGGTGTCGCACTATGATTCACCGCACATTAATCACACAATCTGACATTTACAATCATGCAATGTCGTACAGTCTGAATAAGATTACAAGTAACATTTCATTAGAGTCATCTCGCATTGTGTCAGGCAACAATCTCATAGGATCACACTCACTTACAGCCATGGTTGAGTTTGAGGAAATCGTTCCCACGTTAATCTCTCAGACTTGTCCAGCAGTTACAGTCTGTTATTGCTCCCATTGTGGCAGACTTCCGTGGGTGAGTGGGATACGATTACAAACTGCAACCTTTGAGAGAACATTCCATTGTGGAGATGTACTTTGTGGTCCAATTTTCTTATATAGGCCCATGATAAATCGACCGCTCTCACCCAGAAATGTAGACGCTCTCTGAACAATTTGAGCCGCATCTCCAGAACAAAAGTCATATTGGGGAAAAGCTCCAAGTACTTACGGTTCAGCAAAAAACCTGTAGGCCACCTTTGGCCCTGAGTAGCTACAATAGGTTTTGGAGATGGACTGTGGGGTCTCTGGGGTCCAAATGGCCAAAGGTTCTTCGTCAATACAGTGACTCTAAACCCCAACGCTTGCCACAACCCTTGGGGAGGGAACGTACCAGAGACCAAACTACCATCTGTAGTTGTTACTACACTGTTGTGGATATTGTCTTATGTAACGGGAAGAGGGGAGTCACAGACTGAAAGAATAATATCAATATCTGACATATTGAACCATTTGTTCAGCTGAGGTGGTAGCTATTGATCAACATTGGTTGTCTGCAGTGAACCCTGATGACTCAACGGACATCAATGATATGAGAATATGGAAGTCAAATGACCATGAAAAGTCAATATCTGCTGCTCATTCAAACATGACACGAGCGTAGCCTGATGCTCCAACAATGTGAGGGTTGTGCCAGCTCAATGACATCTTTCTCTTCCTATGCTTGCTTGGAGAATACATATAAAATACGGTGATTGGTATCGTCAATCACTTCCTGTGGGTGTTATAGTGCTAATCAGCCACTGCAGAAGTCCACTGACTGTTCTGGCTGGCTGTATATCAAAGTGTTTGAGACAGACATTATATTTTGGCAATGTATTGAGGTGCATTTGGACCACATCCAGGATGTTAAATCAGTCTGACCCAAAGCTGCTTTGTCAAGGACACAACTCTAAATGATTGAAAATGTAAAGTTACATTATTATTTATTAATGCTTCTACTTATATTAAAAATGTTGAAACAATATGATAGGTGGAACTTATATAACTACATATATATTTGTATTACTACTTTTTATAACTAAATGTATACAAGGTTAAATATTGTGAACTCCTCATCCTGTATTTCTGTCAATGAAATGCACTTTTCACTAATTTGTTTTCATCATTATTGCATAGTTGTGATGGTAGTATCAAAACGACAGATAGTAAAGTATTGATAGTAAAGTTTTTTTTATCTGAATGACTTCTGAGATCATAGTGAGACCTCATTAGATGACAGAGCTAAAGACTTTCCTTTAAATGCCTTCATCACAGGAGGGTGATTTACTGTAAAAGATATGAGCAATGTACGCCAGGGGGAATTTTATTCTTGCAAATGTTTTAATGATGTTTCTGAACTAGATTTTCTGAGACTTAATGGGACTCTTTCATTGTTTTCGAGCAAATTCATGGGCAATGAAAACAGTTTGAGAGTGACCTTGGGCTGCTGTGGACTCGCCATTATTCCCTGAATTACTACCACACCTGCCATGATGGATCTCGCTCGCATCCCTCGCTGACGCCCCTGGTTTGAATTTACTCGTCGCCGGGACGAAAAGGGTTATGTGTCGCGTCCACGGGATAATTTCAGCTGCTGGCTTGTACCTTGAGACTTGAGGCAGGAAGCCCATCCATCGTGCAGCGTGCCTAATCCGTGCCTCAATGCAAGTATTAATAACCCCCTCAGCAAAGTTCTCTGTCAGCCCTCATTAGATCTCACTGAAGGGGCTGAGACAAATAGCTAAAGAAAAACGATGCATTTCCATGTCTGATAGAAGCACATGGATCAATGTGACTGCAGGGATGATTGTATAGCATGTACATTGTGCACTCTTTGCAACTGCTCCGTCGTTTCTAAGAGCCTTTTAAAATGCATGTGTGTTTGTGCGCAAGTGAACCTCTCCTACGTGTTCATGCGTCACACTTACAGAGCGGCGGGTTGCTCAATGGGCCACGTGAAGGCAGACAGAATGAAATTAACTGTTAATGGGCTTGTTCTGACGGACGAAATTGAGAGTCTGCGTGGCATGCTGTCTAATCCTTTCTGGATGAAAAAAAAAAAATCCAATTAATGTGATGACCTTGCTATCTAAATATGCCCTTGTAGACTGGAGGATCCTTTACAGGCTACATAACAGC
>CAESWR010000016.1:1288156-1298758 GCA_903171835.1 Mullus surmuletus | reverse complement strand
CAAGAAAATATGAAAAAAAAAAGAAAAAACGCTCACGCTCCTGCCAAAACATACCAGCATTTATAAGGACACAAACATTGGAAGGAAATAACGTGAGAAAGGCACAAAAAAATGGAATGAAAGGAAAAAGTAATGACAAATTTGCGTCAAATGTCAATCAGAGGCGTGTGTGTGTGAGGTGTGTGTGTGTGTACGGTGTGAGGCTCTGGTTTATCTCCCCCTGCACTCACCGGGAGCGTACGTTTACAGTGAGAAGCGAGCGAGCGCCAAATGTTAATGCACCGTCCTGACCGAGGCCTGCCAGCGTCAGGCCGCAACTTGCCTCCGCCACCCGTGTGTGTGTGTGTGTGTGTGTGTGTGTGTGTGGAAGGCAGTCGCCCCTGAAGCCGTTGGAAATACGCGCTTCCAAGAATCGTAAGCATCCCAATGTTTGGATAAGAGCAACGTGCGAACAAAACAAGAACAGCGTGTGCACGGGAAAGGTGTTTTCCTCAGAGCCGCGGCCGCCGCTTGATTGGCAGAGCGGTTGAAAACAAAAAAAGGGGCTAAATTGGACCCCCCCTCCTCCCCTACCCCCCTTTTTTTTTTCTTTTCCTGCGTGACTGCCCCCCTTTTCAGTCTGCTGGGTCCCGGCCAGGCCAGCTGTGGTACAACAGACCCCATTGTCTTCTGCTATATGAAACTGTTACGTAAAGGGAGGAGACAAAGTGAGATCACCATCTGCAGGGCCGCCGCAAAGCCGCGCGATTGTTTGCGCGGAGCGAGGCGGCGAGAGACACATGTGGCGAGGAGCGCGGCGGCGAGGGAGCTCCGACAGGGTGAAAGCACTCGGAACAAACTGTAGTGTAAACAAATTACTGGGGGAGATTATGAGGGATTTGAGCGGCAAAAGCAGAACAAAGCCTCGACTTTGCTCTCTTTTTTTCGTGGTCATTTTTCTGTCGCGTGGCCTCTCTTGGTTGACCGCCGCTTGTTACGTAACCACGGACGACGCACATTTGATTATTTTAATACATTTAATAGTGCACTTTGATTAACCTGTACAGAAATAATATTAATAAAAAAGATAAAACATTTGTTCATTTCCGTAACACAAAGCTTAACATTTACAATAAAATAAAATAAAATGGTATGATACAAAACAAACATATATCTGAGGTATAAATACATTTGTTTTAAATTAACTGTCATTGTCATGCGTTACTATTTGGCAGAGACACAGTTAGGGGGTACAAACATCTAGGATATGGACGATGGCTTAGTGAATTAATCATACAACTCCATGCGAACGAGGCGGCGAGCCCTCGGATCGGAGCGGCGCCCACAAACCAACAGCTTTTGTTACCCAGATCTTTTACTTCGTCTATTAAAAAACACTGAAATAACAGAACACAGAGAGAAAGCTTTACACGTAAATGTTGTTTTTCCTTCCTTTGAAATCGCACAAACATTCAATCTGCCCTCTTTACAGTAAAACCTGTAAAATCCCCACCTTTATAAAAGGACCTTTTTTCCCTCTCTCATCTCTCCTCTTATTTGCCAGAGGTTACTATTCGCAAGCAGTGTTATTTTCTTTTTGTTGTTATCATCCACATCAGAGTCAAATAGATTTCTTATCTCTCAAATGCATACGAGTGAGGTTAGGCCAAAGCAAATACCAGAAAGGTGGATTGACTGTGCTCTTGTCGACACTCTCCCCCCTCGAGTGTTTTTGTATCGGTGTAGAAAAGCTTGATGTGGGGAAACTTTCAGCTCTCTCCAGATTTGGTCCATTAGATCTGTTGGTCTCTTGTAAATACGACAGGTCTCTAACACAAACACTTAAAATATGGAGTCGTTTTTTTACTCTTCCATGTCAAATTTGGCACTATGGAGTTTGGATTTTAAGTCTTTTTTTTGGGGGGGGGGAAGAGGAGATAAATGCCTCGATGTTTCCTCTCTTCTTGGTGAGCCAGCCACCGATTCTCGTCCGTCTACCCAAACTCCCCCCCCTGAAACCCCTCCGTGCTATCAGTCTCCTGCCATCCTGCGTTATCCTGTCTATTGTTTCCACTCCGCTGCACATTATCAGCACATTCGCATCTTTCTTCACCCGTGAATTCATCAATCGACGGACCGCAATATTGTCTATTCTTCCCCCTGTGCTTTGCTGTAACAGGAAAAAAAGGACAGATGCAACACAGACAGACACAAGACATCAGTGTGAACAGGAATACTGTATGTACACATTATGCAGCCGCTGGAAACCAGAGCGAAGAATATGTTATTTTACCATTTGTTGCTCTGAACACTCATGCACACACACACAGTCACGCACTTAAATCCCCTTGCTTCTCAGAAGCAGTAGCACCCTTTTGATAAACCTCGCATCCCGTATCAGGGGCCTCACACGTCCTTTGGCGCAGCTTGTGTCACGCGGCAGGACACCGAGGGCCCCAAAGGACAATCTCCCCTCTTAACATTAATCACTTGTGATATACACAGAGCCGGAAAACAAAAGAAAAATCCTTCAATCCAGGATCAAGGGTTTTGTCCTTTAAATGTGTGTGAAAGACGCCTGGTTTTTCTCCTCTGTTGGAATGAGTCATTTCAAATCCACAGTAGGACCAACAAATAAAATAAAAGGGGGGGGGGGGGCAACAGTCAGAGGGTCAACGTTGTTGCCCACACGGCGTGCTGATCTCTCATTTGTCCATAGGCAGAGTGAATGAGTCACGTATCCGCGCCACCTCAGCAGCACACAAGTGTCCGTACAGTTTGTTGTACCACTCCGGGAAACGACCCCTGGGCGAGAAAACAGGCATTTGTCAGACATCTTTCTTTTTTTTTCTCCTAATCTAATCATCTGAATGGCACAGAATGATCCGAAAAAGAAGGAGAGAGGAAACCTCACCTGCAGTCGACCCTGGAAATGTGTGTGAGCCGGGATTTGTTGGATCCGCAGGGCTCGATAAAGTAGCGCGAGGTGAGGACGTTGGCGCGAACGCCCACCACCGGCGCCCCTTCATGTTCCACAGATGTACACACCAGTGCACACGCCCCCTTTGGCAGGTCTGTCACCCATGTTCTGGTGCACAAAAAGAAATAAAATAAAGTAAGGATACTGAATATAGCAGCACACGAGTTGAAGGTAAAAAGTGATGCCGGCTGGCGGGAGTCTCTACCTGAGCACCAGGTGGTCTCTGGTGGGATGCGGGGCCATGGTGTTGCGGACGTACTGGTAGACCTCCGTCCTCTCGTCCAGGGTTTCCACCACCCGGCTCTCGTACAGGTCCTCGTCCCAGTGGCCCTGTTCCCGCAGGATCCGGGTCAGGACCTCCTCGGGACCCGCCGGCACCTCCACGGTCACCTTCCACAGCCTCAGAGGGAAGCCGTCGTGCACCTGCCGAGAGAGACGGGCGACCTTGATTAGAAACACAGCTTTTATTCCTGTATTACTAATGTGTTCAACTGTTTCATGTGACAGTCTTGTATTTTGAGGTGCTGGATTTCGGATTTTCATGATCTAAAAACTGTAATCCTAAAAAGTTGAACATAAAAACTTTAAATGTTCCACTTTAAAGGGATAGTTCAGATTTATTTTACATTAAGTCATCACTGCGTTTACGTGCTCAGAAGGAGACCGATGCGACGCTTCCGCCTCCTTCCTCCAGCTGATGGAAAGGTGTGCGCAGTGATATGTACCCAAAATAGTACTGGGTGACTGCAAGGTCGGAGTTTTTCTTTTTGAATTTGTGATGCAAATGGATTACTATTATCCGTGTGACCCAAGCAACTAGACGGAACTACTTTCTGCAACACCGAAACAGGGCCGGAACTCCAAAAAATCTGAACTATCCCTTTAAGTCTAATGAATCTCAAATATATGAAAGATTCTGTTCTAGGTGAATATTATTTTCCAGTTTAACGACACATTTCGGTACACATTAGTAAGTAACCTGCTCTGTAAGTACAACGTCATAGTCATATCACTGAATCAAGTATTTTCCTTTTACGCAGCACATAATATTGTCTATTTAGGTTATATCTGGAAATAGCAGCGTTTCACCTATTTAGTGACGTCGTTGGTTGAATAAGGAGCCAAAGGCAAAAGCAGTTCCATTCTTCTGTTTGTTCTAAATTGTTTTTGTGGAGCGAATTAGTGTCCGACATAATTAATAAGCTGCTACAATTGTTTAAAATGTTACACATGCTGCTATTGCATAAAAATAAACCTTTTCTTATGACCACTTTATGAAGGTCACTAACTGCTGGTAGAAAAATGCAATTTGCTAAAATTAGTTTCGCAAGTTGCGAAGATGTAAATTCACATATAGTTCTTAATGGGCAAATTAAAAAAATGCGTCATGCATCCTTAAGGATGCCTCGGCAGTAATTCAGTTTTATTTTCTTGCACCATATAATTGTAGCGGGAAATTTCCTCTCATAATTAAACATGTCTGCAAGCGTAATTAGAAACATTTTCATCAGCGTTCCAGATCTTTTTCGTCCTCCCTAATAATTTAGGATATATATTCTTTAAAGTGGCCAGTGTGGCGAACATATATGAACTTCTTGTGTCTTATGCAAGTCATGCAATCTTGTGGATAATCTCATCAGTCATATTTACGGCAATTACTGCTGGTAATCAAGCCATAATTTTATGCACAACAGCCCGGTTGTGTTTCAGAAACTCCTCCCTGTGAATGTTGGCCAAGTCAGCTGCTTCATTCTGCCATCAGATGATAAAGAGCATACATTCCCTCTGCCTTGTGACTCTCAAACCGAAGAGACGATAACCTCATGTGGAGCCGTCACACACTAGACACAGGAAATGTAGGCCTGGGATAATGTTGAGGTTGTGTGCGTGTGTGTGTGTGAGAGAGAGAGACAAGCTGATGTCATTCTGGGATGGAGTCCAGTGCTGTGATGGGAATGTGAAAGCCAAGGGCCAGGCCAGTTTCACACGGATGTGTTTCTATACAGGAAACCCTAACTGCTGGTTTTCCACCAGATATTTAGAAAACCAGGAGAGCGATGGAGGGAAAAAGACAGGAAACAGAGATAGTTAAGGGGGGGGGGGGTTGGCGTGTACTCCGGGGAGGACGGCTTGTTTACACTCTGATGACTGATTGATGATCTGTTTTTAATCTCTGTTAAACTCTCATGGAGCTGCATTACTTTCACTTTGTGGCCGATTTAGAACTCAGTTCCACGACGGCCGCAGACCAGCGCGGACCGCACACTCTTCTCCCTCCGTTATGAGAGTCGACAGGCGCACTCACCTTCCTGTAGGACAGCTCGGCGTGCTCGGGGGTGGAGAAGCTGTCGTAGCCTTTGAACTTGTCCTTGGCCTCTTTGAGGAGCGCGTCCAGGCCGTCCTGCAGGTAGGCCCTGTAGCCGCCCTGCCCCGCCTCTCCGGCCGCCAGCTCCTCCATGCGTCGCGGCAGCAGCGCCTGCTCCACGTAGGAGTTCCTGCAGCGGTTCATTTCCTCCGGGATCTGAGGGTGGGGGGGAGTGGGACGATGCCGGTCAGAACGTTTGCATGAGGAAAAACAGGTTTGCTTTGCCGTTGAGACGCTTATGGAAGTGATTAGTGACAACAACATTTTTCGAAAACACAGGTTATGTCATGGATCCGGATTATGTTAATTAACTCATCTAATAGGAAACCAAATCAATTACACATTATACAATTTACAAAGTTTGCAGCATACCACATCCTATTTTCATCCTCCTTCCTCCCCCCCCCCGGTTCTACCTGCCAGCCTCCACGTTTAATTGAACTCTAACGATATTAGCATCTAAGAAAAGCACTCTCATCGGATAAAAAAAAAAGAGACTCATTGGAATGGAAGCATATTAAAGCTAATTATTTCATAGCTCTCCTTTCCTACATGAGCCTTCATGAGCAAACAGAAAATCCAATTAACAGAAAATAATTCGGTTTGCCGGCCGTGCGATGCGGCCTCGACAGGAAGCCGGTTAGCTTCGCTGCAATCAAATTAAGGCTTTGAACAAAAATGACCCACAGTGTGCTGCCCTTTAGCGTTGCAAGTCAGGGCGGCTGGAGCAGGGCGGAGCCACAGTTGGGCTGAGTTGGGATTGAAATTGGATTAGTAATTGTGTAGTTTGCTGATTATTTCCTGTTTATCCGGCCAAAGCCTCTCCTTGCGGACACACAGACCCGCGTTGGCAGAAATGGACTTATTGGTTTTTGAGCTTTGTGGGAACAGACTGACATTCCTGTACAAATGAGTCGGGTCTTACGCGGAGACGCGACGTTACATGCGGCTCTGTGCGACAGGGGGCATTTAAAAGTCATACTTTCCATTTATGTAATCATAACACCGGCAATTTGCAGTGCAGATCAACAAGTTACGCAACCCAGGCTTTGTTTGTTTACGGGACAAACACTGCGATACAAGGTGCACTGTCCTGGCGAGGTACAGTGAGCAGAGTGGAACTGACAGCCTTTTGGACGCGCAACATTTGTAATTGCAGTTTAAGATGTGTTCTTGTACAACTTTAATTCTATTCGCTGATAAACACTGACCCGGAATATCTTCCTGCACTCCTGGATCATGTGTGCCAGGCCGTGGGTGGCAGCCAGGTTCTCATTCAAGTCTCTCTGGTCTGGCTTTCCCAACGTCTGCTTCCTGTTCATCACCCTTTGACCACAGAAAGAAAAAAAAGGGAGACATGGGGAGATTAGCAAAGGCATCCATCATCCTGTGAAAAAAACAAAACAAACCAAAGTGGCAAGAGCTGAAGGTGGAAGGAAAGAACGGAGTAGTTTGCTGTGTGCACCTGATAAACTCTTGATGCACAAAAAAGGTGTTTCTTAATGAGATAAAGATGTTTGTGTAACCTTTCCAATTCCTGTCTTCTACGTCGTCCATCCACAGTATCCTGCTCCTTTGTTTCTGTAGAGTGACCCTTTCCTGTTTTCACAGCCTATCAGCGATACATTATGGAAGCTGCGGCCACGGCAACCGTGTCGATGCCCGCGATCGAAAACACCAGTAAAATGAAAACAAGGCCGTCGGCGCAGACACACACCTTGGCGAGGAGCTCTCCTTGCGGCGCAGGGTGTTGAGGTGGAAGAGGGAGGGGGCCAGGCAGACGGCCAGGTTGGTGGGGGTCATCTGGTTCTCGGCCACGCTGGCCGTCACGTCGCTGAGCAGGCACAGCAGCGTGCGCAGCGCCTCGCGGTTCTCATCGGGCAGCAGCAGCACGGCAGCGCGCGCCGCCTGCAGACGCAGCTCTTTGGGCATGTCTGCGGAGGGAGAAGGAGAGGAAGAGGCGTCACGGATCATTCTGACACACTTGAGCGGGAAACTGTCGTGTTACGTCATGTCAGTCTTTGTGCGTGTTGGTCTGCTCCGGAAGGAGGTTGTCCGGGCCGAGTAATTGCAGGATCTGTATAATTCTAAGTGGGTTACATAAGCCGACATGTGTGTCTCTCGTATGCTTCATGCTCCATCCTTCATATGTAGGACTGGTTTTCTTTCACTTTATATAAACAGTTCCTAATGCTCAGATTACGATCACGTTGTGACAGAACTCGAGAGGGTGCGAGTGTGTGTGTGAGTGCAGGTGGTCTCTCAAACGTGTGCTTTCCGGGATCACATATATCACCTCACTCCGTAGGTATTTCCTGCGCTCGTTTGTTTTCCTTTTAAGATTTCACAATTTCTTACACCACAGAGGGCAGGCCAGCGCGCTAAAACAATACCACCTTGTTTGTTGCCACTTTGGTGAGTGTCTCTGCAAGGTGTGTTGTTTCTGTTTCAAATGTGCCTGTGCGCGTGTGTGTGTGTTCTTACACTGATAGATCTGTAGGAAGGTCTCGGACAGCTTGCTGGTGAGCAGGGGCTCTGGCAAATCTCTGAAGTACTGCTTGAGCATGTCGGCGACGTCGTAGGCCGACTGGCCCTCGTAGCTGACTCCTCCGCCGTCAGCGCCGCTCGCCTCGTTCATTTGACGCAGAGCTTGGATACGGGACTTGACACCCGATTTCCTGAAAAGACCCACCTGGACAAAGAAAAGGTTGCACAGTGTCACAACATGAGTATGAACGTCGGGAGTTAGCTCTAACTGGCAATTCCAACATTCGACTAAGCAATTTCCCTCAATATACTGATTTGCGTAATGTGAAAAGTCTTGTTATTGAATAACATTCTTGACGTATCCCAAAAATCCAAAGCTTAAAGGCAATATGGTTACATCACAACAGATGCTGTTGACTGCATTTATGAAAGCCTCCCGTAAAACGCTGCCAGATTCCTGCAATGACGACTGTGAAGGAATTCATCAGAGTCCTTTTAAGGCTGTAAAATGGCAACGTTAGGGAGGACAGAAGGCCACTGGCTCGTCCAGCCTGTCGATTTCCACACAGAGGGGTCTTGTCTCCTCTCAAAGCGGACCTTCTTTTCAGCTCATTTCTTCTGTCCCGCACAAACATTCTTATCTTAATATCTCATACTGTTGCTAGATTAAACAGACACTAACAGATGACTTAACAGCTGCACAATCTGAGTCTCTGCAGGCCCTCCCCGGCCCAGTGCGTGTGTGCGCGACAGAGAGAACAGAGGACGATGGAAACACACACAGACAAGTGGGTATCTATTTACGATTCACTGCTCCATGTTATGCAACCACTGAAAAAAATGTGGATGAATATTTGACAGATTGCAGATGTCCTAAAATTCTGACATTATGTAACTCAAACTTCTTAGAAAAGTGTCTTCAAAGGGGAATTTGGACGCTCGCTCACGATGTGTAAGCGTTCACTTGCGTTAAATGTGTTACCTGGTCGAGGCATTGGTTTCGTAAATAGCGCATGGCCTGCTGGATGCCTTGAGGAAGGGGCTGACCAGTCCGCTGGACGATGACTTGCAGCGGCACACCGAACACATTCCTGTCTTTGTAGTCGCGCACCTTGATCCGCTTCATAAACTTTGGCACGGCCCTGTGACAGACACACAACGAAAGAAAAAGAAGGCTCCTTAATATCTGTGACAAAAGCAGCGATGGCAATTTCACCAAGCGAAAGGAAATTCCCGGTAGGCAATAATCTATGAATTAGTAAGGATTTGCTTCCGATTTAATCAGGATTAACTGGCTCTGTAAAAAGAGAGAAACATTAAGATTTTGACTCTGGAGAGGGAAATATTCTCTGACTAAGTTGGCATCCGGATTTAATGAAAACCTCTGCCGCACCGAGCAAATGACGACACTTGACTGCAGTCTGGTTTTCTAAGTGTGTGTGTTTTTATGTGTGTGCGTGGAGTAAGATGAGTGGCTGCAGAATCCTGTCTCCAGGTTTATGAGAGGGCCGGATAGAGAGGGCGAGGAGGGGATGGGTCACTGGCTGGGGGGGTTTGGGGAAATGGAGGGGTGCACAGTATGACAAATGGGGAGGATCCCGCTGCTTTATGCATGTGTCTGCCACAGTATTTACTATGTATTTACTATGTGTGTTTGTGCTCAATTGGGTGCGACTTCACAGCGAGATTCGCCAACACCACAAACCCTGAATTGAAACATCTAAGTGCAATCTGTTTCATAAGAATGCTCCCACAGATTTATGGCTGCGTATCCATCTGTGAATGAGTGCGCTTAGCAGAGACGTTTAAGCGCGACTCAGGACAGGCTCGCCTTTGTAAATGCCGGCGTTCACAGGACTCGGAGTGCTTCTCAGAAGCACAGTTTAGGAAAAATGGAAAAGGAGCATATTATGATCCCAACCCGGAATTCTGAATATGTGCGGGCCCTCTGGCTGCCAACAAGTGGCCTCTGTCTTTCAGAGAACCCCATCTTGTCATAAGACCGCTTGCTTTTCTCGTCTGGTGCCTTGGATGTGGAAAAAAAAGTTTAAAAAAACAAAACATAGACAATCAGATTTTTCCACATTTAGTAGATTTTCTTTCCTACCAGACAAAACAAACAGTTAGAAGTGTGTAATTAATCTTTTATTTGGCCCGTAACCGTTTATTTAACTGCGCTGATACTGTAAAAAATGTCTGGCCATCTGTTCTTTATGTTACCTAAATTTAGCCCTGGTTTTTGTTCAGTGATTTCCTGCAAGGTGATTTCCCCCTGCTAATTGTTTGTGTGAATCACGGAGGTTGAAAAAATGGACAAGTACAGAGGAAGAAATACATTGCAGGCTGGGGGGGGCGGTGGGGGGGTCATCTGGCTCTCTGCACAAAAGCAGATTCATTGGGGATATTCACGAGTGGCATATAAAGTGAAGTTGCACCACTTCACTAGAATCACTAGAATTGGGATAGAACGCGGTGGTGGAGGGATAATTGTGGAGGGCAGATGTTTCCAGCCTCCAGCTCTTGTAACACCATGCGTGTGAACTGCCATGATTGCCCCTTTGAGGGAGAAGACAAAGTACGCCCCCTTCTCAGCAATTACGGGTCTGGGAAAAGAATGTGAAACCCAAGCTGTGCGGACAGCCGTCGCCACGCTATACGGCAACCTGCAGATGGAGGGCATTGGGGCAGGGCCGGGATGAAGCCAGAGGGATGAATGGATAAACTCAAGGCCGTCACGCGGAAAAATTAGTCACATGCAAACATCATTTGAGAGGAATTTTGAAAAAAAAAA
>CAESWR010000016.1:1238605-1273367 GCA_903171835.1 Mullus surmuletus | reverse complement strand
AGTTGAGAAAAGATGGATATTAGTCTGAGTGAAGCTGCGGGGGAACAAGGAGAGCCGGATCGGAGCTCAGAGCAGCCAAGGTTTCTTACCTGACAGCCGGCAGCGCTGCGCCTCCGCGCATTTTACGCACTAAAACACCTTATATAACGTTGTTTGTGAGGCACGTTGCGCACTGGCCACAATAAAGACACAGTTGCTGTCCGTTTTCTTTGCTTTAACTATTGTTGAAATACTGTTTTAAATGCCAGGGACACAGATGTGAAAGACTTACGTGTTAGAATCATCCTGTGCCCGGTGTCCCGGCGGGCAGCCTCGGCAGCAGCCACTGTCCCCCCTCGGCTCTTACTCCACCGTTAGAGCGTCCATCCGAACCAAACACTACAAGAGCGGCTGCGTGCGTCCTCCCACCCGTGCGCAAGGCGGTAGATCCATGGTGGGGAGTAACGGGTTCGAAAAGAGGTCCACAGGGGAGAAGCTACCTTACAGAGATTTTTTAGAATCCTCCCCACGCCGGGAATGAGCAGCCGTTCGGCGGTTCTTCCCCTCAGCAGGAATGTGAATGGAGAAGTGAAGTGATTCAAGCTTTAGGAATGGACTACTCCGCCGTGGCTCCGCCTCCCCCCTCATCCACCCCCAGCGCCCACTCCCGCTGCTTCCCCACCTGATAAGGAGCTGCTCCAACACACACACACACACACACACACACCCGGGAACAGTGTGGACAAGACGTGTGTGCCATTGCGCGCCGGTCATTCTGTGCACTGTGTATTCTTCTGTGGATTGTCTTTTTGAAATCAAGAGTGCATAAAGTTTACTATAAAGTGGGATCTGTGGCCCTCACACCATCCCATTTGTCTAAAACTATGGCAACCGGTTTGAATATTGTTGGCGGGCACCGGAGACAACGGAGCCCATCGTCCCTTTGTGCGTAATTGGAGACTTGTCGCAATGCGCCCACGTGTATCGAGCGCAGGTCCCCTCTGCAAACGCCGATGCAATAACACTTATAGCATCACGAATGCAGTGTGACCATCCAAGAAGAGTGTTAAACCCAACCCGGTAACAGGATGCATCGAAAACAGCCTGCGATATTTCCACCAAGTGCACCACAAAGGTTAAAAGCCCCACCCAACATAATGTGTTTTTTTAAAATATAATTTGTGATCCAAGCATCATTTGAAAGTTGTTTCCTAACATCAGCGTGTTCAACAGCCCCTCAACTTTTCCAGTTTCCCCCTCTTCTTCTCTAGCCTCTGGGATTTTCCTTTCCAAGAAAATGTCAGCAGCATTTTGCACAGGTCATCCCTCTGTGTTGTTGCCATAGTGACACACTGGCGCCTCAGTGATGCAAAAGAGGGGGGGGGGGGTTGATGGGGAGTCCACCATGTGGCAGGGAAATACATGTAATCCAAATTGAGGACTCCTGAGACCAGGACCAAGGGGAAGGGATGATTCAGAAAATCCTGGCTGACTGTGGCGTCTGCTGCTGGCGGCTGCGAGTGCCCAGCTGACAGAGTCACAAGTGACTCACTCATTAGGCTGGAGATCCTGCCAGATATTACAGAGAGGAAAAATCACGAGGATTTTTGCAATGCAGAGCACATTAGCCGGCTGAGTACGACAAAATAATCCGGCCCTCAGTATCAGGATATTAGCAGGCATTTCCATTTTTCTCCCAAAGTTGAAATAACCAGAAGAGTTTATCCGTATGGTGTTTCAAATCAAAGAAGGATTAGAAGACCTTAAAAAGCATCACCCATCAATTTGAGGTTTGTGATTCACTCTGAAACGTGTTTCAGACTGTTTTATTTGATCATTTTGTGAGGCATGAAGGTTCTTAAACATTCAGGATGAGCAGACATTTAGAACAGAGCCTCAGTCCGCCATCATTCTTTAACTTCTTCTAATTCCGCTCTAAAGTATTAAAGGTATATTGATGTATACTGGCTCACAAACTGCAGAGATATAAGATATAACTATGGCTGTGTGTGTGTGTGCGTGTGAGAGAGGGAAGAAAAAGAGAGAGAGAGAGAGTGGTCGGTATGGAGTGATAGAGTGAAAAAGTGAGAGATGGAGGAGAGATGAAGAAAGATTACCAAACAAGGCCAAATCCCAGGGCGACACAACCCCGACCACCCAGAGGCTGCACCCAAAACCCCTACTCAAATCTACCCTCAGCCGAGATGGGTCAACAACCCTGCGTAAAGATGAATGGGGGTGGGGGGGGGGATTGTAATTCTGTGGAGAAAAACACATAACAATGCCAGTACATGTTGATGAACGTGTGTGGTATATAAAAAAAAATAAGTGTGAGAGATCAGACAGGCAGACTGCAGCGGCTGCCAGTTGTTTCGGGGCAAACTCTATAGCGTCTGCAATTTTCATTCATCAAAGCCCGTCAGACTCAGCCGCTTGTTTGGCTTATGATTCAGATACAGATCAAATGGGAATGAGAGTAATGAGGGCTTTGGACAAAAGAGAGGAAATGAGGAGATGCCTCAGCGTTTTAACAGACAGACACAGGGGGATTACATCGAGCCTCTCCCCTGCAGAGGCAAAAGCAAGCAAACTCTTTTATTTTAGATTCATTATGAGGGATTTTTTTTCTTTGGATTAGCGTGTGATTCATTGCAAGGTGAAAAAACACAGATATTTGCTAATTATCCTGGGGTTGCGCGCCCCCTGAAGACGTTGCTGCTACCGTGGTAGGTTGTAAACTTTACGGTCACCTCTGACCCTGGGTACACGGAGGAAGCGTCTGGAGTGAGCCAAAGAAGCGGGACGAGCGCGCACAGTTTGAAATCTCTCTCTCTATCAGTTCTCTCTCTCTCTATCAGATAAAGGGACGGAAATACACGAGGCCACGGCGATCATATAAAAATAAAAATAACAACAAAACCCACAGAAAGGCAGAAAGAGAAAGATAGAGGCCAAAGATGAAAGACGCCTTTCAACATGAACCGCTCTCCTCGGGCCTGCCTTGGGGTGTACGCTCCCCTTTTCTTCTGCTGCTAACCCCAAACAGCAGGGCCAGGTGAGGGTCAGTGGACGGATGTGTCAGTCGAACACACACACGCACACGCGTACACACACACAAACACCCAAGGCCATGTCAACAAAGGCCCACAAGAGAGATAACCAAATTATGGCTCGCAGAGGTCACAATGCCCCCCCTCGGGTCGACGTTAGGTGCACGAGTCTGTAAAGGGTCATACGCTTGTTTTGGTTTTTTTCCCCCTAAGAATCT
This sequence comes from Mullus surmuletus, assembly GCA_903171835.1. Lineage (NCBI taxonomy): Eukaryota > Metazoa > Chordata > Actinopteri > Syngnathiformes > Mullidae > Mullus > Mullus surmuletus. The sequence goes on along the minus strand of CAESWR010000016.1, from coordinate 1,270,120 downwards.
TGTGTGGTTTTATTTACACCCAGGACTGTCTAAAGGGAGCAGATTTGAGCACAAGTGTCCTTAAACCTTGAATCTAGATGCCTCCAATGACAAGCCTCTGCCTTTCACTGATGCAGTTTCAGATAATGAGTTTAACTGCTGTGTGCTTGTGTGTGTGTGTGAGAGAGAGATAGATAGATAGATAGAGATAGAGAGAGAGGGAGAGACAGAGTGAGATAGAGGCAGTAGAGGGGGTTAGGGGGAGTCTTTTCATAACAGGAATCTCCAGAAATAGCTCATCCAGAGTCTTGGGGATCAGCCCAATAAGACAGTGATTAGAGGCAGACAGACAGGGCGGGAGCGAGAGAGAGAGACAGAGAGAAAGAAAGACGGAGAGAGGCAGATATGCTTTCATACACACAATAGTGACGAGGAAGTGAAGGGAGACAGAGGCTTGGACCAGCACACACACACAAACACACACAAACAAAGGAAGTGTGAAGCAGACAGTGGACCAAATGCCTCGCCGACACCCTCTCCGGGCTTTGATGGACTGACCATGATCACAATAGGGGCAGGAGGCTGACACACACACTCTTGCAAAAACAATGGATCGGTCTTGCGCTGCCATGGAGTTTTCATCCAGATGTTGGAGTTACAAGAAAAACAAGCACCCATGTATGAAGTGCGTACCCATGTATTTGGGTGTATTTAGATTATGGCACAAGAACAAAAAATAAAAGAAAAGAAGAGAAGCAGGAAAACATGATCTGGTGAAGGAGGGTTACCAACGATCCACATTGTGCGAGGATAATGGCCTTTTAAGTGATGCAGGCTTGAGTACGGGCCTGATCGCACGTTCGCCATCACGCACCCATTTCTCAGAAACAAAAGATTGTGTAGAAACTCGTGTTTAAACAAGATAAATTGTCCATAAAAAGGCATCATGTTTCACCCTCAATGAAGCTGAGATCAGTTTAAAATAGTCTGGGTAATGGCCTCCTCTTAATAACAACACTGATTTTGAACAATCATTATACCGCAAACTGGCTGTGGACACAGTAGGACTGCAACAAATCCACAACATGATTGATATGTCGATTAGTTTCTCAATTTGAACAAGATATCTTTGGAAATTTCCGACAGTATGATCCAAAAACCAAAGCCCTGTTGTAGTTTGCAGATTCAATAATCAATAGCCAACGCAATATTCCCATGTGGGGTATGTCATGCAGAACACACATCTTAAAACACAATTTTTTTAGATGTTCAATCGAACAATGGGAATACCTCAAACTGCTTGTCACTGAAAAGGTTAATTTTTTTCACTCAATTGACTGTAAATCCTGTTCCTCAAGCGCTACTGACATCTTAAAGGAGTTAAATTGCTGTTTCCTTTTAAAGCGCTACCATATGTGGCTTTTAGCTCAGCCTTGGCATTTATACAATGCAGACAGAATTATTGGCCAACACTAATGTGTAAAGGCAAAGGGTGCAAGCGCAGAAGCACAATAACACAAAGAGACACGTGCGCAGAGAGATCAGGCAAAGAGAAAACAGAGGGCCTTTAGAAACTGTTTTGGACATTATATTCTTATTTTGAGAGGCATGCGACTTCAATTAATGCGCCATTTTGTAGTGTAGCAATGCACTATTGGTGCACACTGCATTCATATTCTTTACAAAGGGAACTCTGAATTTCTAGGAAATCCACGGATCAGCACTAATAGGGCACCCCGCCCCCTTCAAAAAAAAGAAAGAACACATGCAAAAGAGCCAGATTATTGCTCATATTTTTCATATTAGTCATGGATAGGGAAACCAGATTAGCGATGGCTTGCTTTGGGCTTGGCGAGGGATAGAAGATGAAGAGCAGAGCAAATTGTCGGGGGGGGGGTTGGTTGAAAAAAGACAGGTACAAAGGAAATGCACATCAGACATCAAAGGTTGCATTCAGATGCTGCAAATAAACCCACTAAATAGGTAATCCAATAAAGACAATGAGATGAGAGTGCAAGAAAAAAAACACAGTCCACAGTTATTCGCTGTGAAAACATGTCAATGTTGTCGAAAACACACAAAAAGCGTTTACGGTAAACTGTTCTCTGCTTGAAGAGAATGAAACAAGACGATGTGATTTACTTTCATGGGCTCCCACACTAGAGAAAGCATTGCAACACATAAAGAATTACTGTGTGTGTGACCACATTTTCAAAGAATTACAAGAGGTGGAGGTCTTTGGAAACCGAATGAATGCTTGGGGAACGTTTAATGATGCCAACCATATGGCTGTGAAACGAACACACAGCAACATGTTCAGCTGCTCCGCTCTCCCTGGAAATTTCCAGAATTTCTAAGCAAGTGAGATGTTTGGAGCAACTTCAGCTGTCGACCCTGAACACGCTTGATGAGCTACCTCATACATAATAATATGATCATATCCTGTGTCACTACACTGTTCATTAACATTGCGGGGAAAAGAGTAAAAAAAACAACAAATTCATGGTGAAGCCTACTACAACTTACTCAAAGTTGCAGTTCTCTATTGTCACAATTAAAGTCCACTATTAATGAAGAGGGTGGAGCTGGCCAACAGCCAGTGTTGGCACCGGTATCAAACATATGTCAACTACGTTTCAGCGGCAATGAATCATGGGTGCTTGGGTGCAAGGTGCAAAGAGATGGCTGGCCCTGCAGCTACATTTGCGGGAGTTAAATGAGGAAAAGGGAGGAACCGGTCGCGAGTGGATGGATGTGAAATGTGTCAAGGAAAGTGGAGATATATGACATATGAATGAAAATATGGATGTGTGGCTGTTGAGTCATTATTTCACAAATATGCATGTGACCTGCATGGCCATGCCCAATGCTGAGTTGCCTAGTAACACCCCTGACAATAGAAAGTTCAAGAATGCTCTTCAATGTGTTTTTCCTGGTTTTGTCGGTTTTTATCAGGCGTGCTGCACATATGGAGTTAAAACTAAATTCCAAAGTACCATATGTCCATTCTTTCTCTGAGCAGAATCAGCCGGCGAGTAATGCAGGAAGTTGATGCTTTAGTCTTCCCTGCCCTGACCTCTGACCTCCTTTGAACCCTGACCTGAAGCGAGCCACGTGATAAAACCACGCAGACATCCAGGCTGTCATGACAAATACAAACCAGGTTCAGCTGGGAGATTGGCGACCGAGGAACCCTCTGCAAAAGTTCAACAATGGGCGTGGAGAATGAAGCTTTCACTTCAGAGTGGGGTTCCTGCCAGCTACTTACAGCTACCGTTTTGTGTCAATTTCCAGAGGATAAGATGGGTGTGCTACTGCAGATCAAAGAGAGGTAGGATTAAGGTAAAGCACTCCATGATGAATAGTTATACCAAAATATGACATTTGTCAAGAATCAATTTGTCATCTCTTTGTTGAAAACCTTTGATACAAGCCAAGGTGTCAAATTAATTATCAATCACAGGTCAAAAATTGGGTAACTGCAGTTTTATTCACGGATGTAATAAAAATGCCCTCATCAAAGGTGTGGCCGACAGCTAAACATGACCTGATTTAGCCAGAGTCCACAAACAAGAGGTGATCACACAGATTTTGGAGCCAGGCTAAGATGATGTAATTTTCCTCTGAACTGGTGCTAATATGTCACTTATTGAGTTTTAATATTATTTCAGGTCAGAGAAACACCACGTCAATTCCAAATTTGTGGCCAGATTCACCCCACAACGCCTCTTTGCAATTTGTTTTTTTGGATCAACCTTTTTATTATCACTAAGAGGGGAATTATGTCTTGTGTACCTGCAGTTTGGCAGGCCAGCAAATGCTACAGTGACCGATTATATTAATTTAACAGAGAGCGAGTTATTTCATTTATAGCAAACAACAGTTAACATTTACTGCATGTTGGACTCTTGTTCCATGTTTAATGCAAAAAAATAAAAATAAGACCAAGATTAGCATGCTATTGTACTTCTAGTCATTGTTCTTTTCTCTGAGAAAAACCCTTCATGCCCTTTTTTCCCCATTGTTTTGTTTTACGTCCAAGTTAATTTCTGCCCTTCAGCTTGTGTCTGACAAATCACAGCAGGAAGGCAGACAACATCCCGCAGATATTAACTCATTCCTCATGTGACAACCTGACCCAGTAAACTGAGGATGGACAGGACACTCGTGAGACAAATGCCTTGCACATGCAGGAAGGTTAGGGTGGCAATTGTTAAATGTGTGTGTATGCATGTGTGTCTGTGTGCACGTGTGTGCATGTGTTTGTGCGTGTGAGACTGAATGCATCTACGTATGTACAGATGCTTATTTGCATGCTTGGCATAATTTCCAGGTGGATTTCTGACTGCACTCACCAACAAGGCAGGTTTACGATATGATTAGACATCTAACTTCAGTAGGGAAATATAAATGTTTACCTTTATGCATAGCTGACCTAAATCCAGTGCGCAGGAATCTAAGGAATCCACTTTATTAATCCAAATATAAATAAACAGTGGGAACTTGGTGTTCAGCGGTACAAGCAGAAGACCCTGTAGGCATGCACTGGACATAACTGCATTCTGAATGGACACTTCTTGACCTACTTAACAAAAAAAAGTGATATTCAAACAGTCTCTTGGTCAGGTACTGAAGAAACACAGTTTAACGTTAATGCTCGAGTTGCTGCTAAAAGTAGACAACTGACCCTTTTCAAGGCATTTGGACAAAAACCTTGAATTAATTCCATAATAGCTGCATTCCATCTAGGTGAGGCAGTTTGAGTCTACTTACTGATATGGCTTAGTGGAGCATTTACTAAAATCTTTATATTTCACCATGAATTTTTCCCACTAACAACATACTGGGAAATGGTGCTTGAACATATATATCCTTGAACGTCTAGTTTTATAGATCTAACCAGTGAAGATGGCCTGAGCCCTCATTTAGCTCTCACAGTCTTACACACACACAATTGGTTTATTTACTTTAGGGCTAATGGACAGCACTGATGTGGTTGAGGGAAGGGAATTTCAGAGATGAACGAGAGCCCCCGCCATCCCTCTGCTCCTCATCGGTCCCCGGGGGAAGATAGCTCAACTCCTGAATACGAAAGGGGGACTAATAACATCCAGCTGGAGGATGGCAGCAGTGACAGAACCTCCATATGCCTGACAGATTGTGCTCTGGCTCTCAATGACGACCATTCTCTATTTACATGACACCCTTCCACCACCCATCACTTGGCAAATAAAAAAAATAAGAATGGACAGGAAATATTATGCTAGTAGATATGATGAAAACAACGGACCTCATCACTAAAACATTTAAGTGCAGTCCCTAGTTTATCAAACATAGTGGAAAACCATCTTTTACCTTTTACTGTGTCCTTCACGGGTCATGTCAGAAAACCAGACTGATTCCCATGGGACGTAATGAGTATCGGTAAAGGAATAACCCAATGGGGTGCACTTGTGTATTTTCTTTGGGAAAAATTACATGGACCTTGACAGAGGTCTGTACTGTCTTACTACACTTCTTGTTTAAACTGTAAATAATTTCAGTAATTTAATTAAAAGGAAAATCACATGTCTATCAACTGTATATTTTTAAAAACAGAGAGGCTTGTTTTGTCACAGGACCATCGCAACCCTCTGGTGAAGAGTTTCGCTTGAAAGATCAAACCGTGTCATTGTTTTAAGAAAAAGTGATTCAAAGAATCATAAAAAAACAAGACATAACCTTCCTTATGTATACATGATTGTTCCACTAATGGCTTTAAGGGAACAGGGCAAGCAACAGAACAAGCCAATGTTGAGAAAGAGATTACGCTGGTTGCCTACCACGTCCTGTCTTTAAGCACTTGCTAGTCTTGAACTCCATCCTCAGAAAAAATGTCTTTTCGAGCTCGTGTTTCAATGGGTGCGTATTGACAAGGGCCGCTAAAGTGGTTCACATGACAAGTCACACTGACCCTGAAGAAAGATCTTCAAAAGAATAAAAGGCAGAACATACTGACTATTCATTAGCTTCAAATAATAGCTATTTGAGAAAGGGACTGATGCAGATACCGGGATTTGTGTTAGAACAAAAAACACTGGAAGTCTCGGCGTAACCATTTTTCCCAGAATGCCTTTATCAGAGAATAGGGAACTGTTGCTTTGTTGTACAACTTATGAATGAGAACTAGTTGGAGACGCATAGGGTAACTTTCTGACCTGTCAGGGCATTTAGCTCAAGAAATGGAGTGCACACACATTATGTTCAATGACCCTGGCCTCGGCTCCACACAAAGACACTGAGTTGTCAAAGTGTCACTTAACCGACATGCTAATGCTAAGCGCTCCATTGCTTGCATTATTACCAGCTGCAAGGAGTTAAAGTGGAGGTTGGCCCAGACAAGGGGGATGACAGCTCTCAGCCAGCGGCCTTGTGCTCACCCATTCAGGGTGGCAAAGGGGTTACGATCCTTAGGTGGCTGCAAGGTGAAAGGTCAGTGGCAACACCTCTCGATCAGAAGGAGAAAGGAACATAAAGTGGCCTCTCAGTCTAAAGAGAGATTATCTCGAACTCCGTGGAGGTCTCCATTGGGATGAGCACGGGCAGAAGACAGCAAACATCCCATGACTGAAATTTTGAATCTTGCGTCTTTCAAGTGTTCTGACTCATACAGAGTTTAGAGACCTTATAATTCTTTAGTCTAGAACATAACTTGTGATGGATCACAATGCTGCCCTGACACAAGCCTTTCCCTTAACATTCTTAGAAAAGGCTTTTCAAAGCTCAATGGTGCCCTAAAGGAATTCCTTCCTCTGAAGCTCACCAAAACGAGATGTACTTTTCATGGAGCAAAAGCCACTTCTAAATACAAAAAAACAAAACAAAAACAATAACATGTACTGTTCAAGGAGTAACAAAGTCAGCCATTTAACTAGTCTTACTATATCTACAGTCAAAATATTTACAGCATTCTCTACCAGCTTGAAGTGAGTGCATGGAGGACACAGCAGTCATTGATCTTCAATACCTCCCTTACGACAGTGACGAATGCAGAAGGGAAGGTATGAAGAGTTGGAAAAATACAAATGTCCTAGCCTGAGGATCCTGAACGGCTGTCAAAGTCCTCATAAATAAAAATAGCAGCTACTTTCCAGAATGAAGAAAATTGGGAGTGAAGAAGCAGGTCACGCTGTTTCTGTGAACCATGAATCCAATTTCTACGGTGACGCAGGCATGTGTCTGGTTCCACGCATTGCATCTTTGTTTTGGATGAGCACACTCTCTCCCCCAGTGCAGGTTAAGTGTGAAAAATACGCGTCAAGGGGCTCAACTCCTGTATGGAGTGGACTTGGTTGGATGAAGTTGACAGGCCTGAAAGTATTTGAGAATATGTGGATTATGTCTCATCTCTGATCGTTTTTCCTAATATTTTATTTCATTTCATTACATGTGATGCCCGTTTGCCAAAACAATTAGCTTCAGCAGATGATTTTGGCAATAGGGCTTGTAGCTCCCCTGCCAATAGCCCGTGGGACATCACTGATGCAATGATTCACATGTCGTTGTTTAATCTCTTGAACATCTGTGTTCCAAGATATGATAATCAGATTGTATTGTGAACGTGTTTTCACCATTGTTTAAGAATTATATTCTTGTCAATTTTCCATTACAATTTACTCTCAAATTTTATTGTAATCTCTTTCTAATAAACTAAGCTAAAATACAGCAGAACACAATGACGATAACCTGAGATAATGCTAATCAACTGTATCCAATGGTGAAAGAAAATACCAACAACTATAGGACCAGCCAAATAAATCCCATGGATCGACTGAGTAAATTAAAAAAGAACCATCGAGATTTGTAAGACCCACAAAAAGCAACAGACACAGGAAATGAAGGCCCACTGGAGAGTAAACAAACAACATACCATGAGATCAGGCACCCCAAGAGGCAGTTAAGTCGCCAGAGATGAGGCCGTTTTAATGGGGCACTAAAACATGTACCCATCTGGAATAGATTCACTTGGAATGTGACATGTGTTTCACAAGTAATGAGCAGTGACGAGCCATCACGCCATCATCTCATCTTGTTAGATGCCGCATCATCAAGGACAGGTATCGAATTCTCCTCTTTTGAGATGCTCACCACTTTGCCACTCAAATTTCTCAGTCGTAATAGGCCGACATGAAAACCTTTTAAGTCACCTATATCGGCATTTCTATCTGTTCACAGCACCTTGGACGTCATATTCTGACTTCTGCCTTCAATCTGCCTCTGCACCTCACAGGTGAGGATAGATGGTTGTGCATGAAGGAGGTTTCCACACCTTCTACATACACACAGACATAGACACATAGTCTATTTTAACACAGCTCCCACTTTTCTCAGACAAATGAGGTGAAATCTCAATCTACACACCTCACTGCCATACACTGGAATATGTAGCCGGTTTCTCTTTGCATGAATCATACATGGTTCCAATCAGTTTCTCACTAAGCCTATCCTTCCAAAGTACGATTCAAAGATTTATATGTGCTTTAGATTTATAAGTATTTATACTGCCTTAAGCAGAATACTGAAATGATGATGCAGAAAGAATGCATGACCATATTGCAATTATCGAGTACATTTGATTAGTAGGAATTCTCTCCAGAGGCGGTTATATCACTGAAAAGAGATTGGTGTCAATCATTACTCACTGATACACCTCCACAGAAATCCCCAACATATAATCATCATTAACAAACACATATCCTCCTTGAGAACAACACCTTTATCTCCAAAGATAATAGAGTCAATTATGAAGGCATATTGATCAAAGCAGTGACAGTGCACTTCACAGAGTTTCAAGCTAATAAACAGAGCTCTTGTCTTTGCCAACAAAGCAAGCTGCTTGGCTTACAACAGCACTCTCACCATTTCTGCTGACAGAGGGAGCAAAGGTGTAGGAGTGAACTGCCCTGAGAGTCAGCAGTGTGAAATCAGACATTCTCAAGTGCAGAGGCACTGGCGAATTCCACAATGTGTGCAAATATTTGTGCACACCACTTTGGGAATCCCAAGCTGTGCCGAATCAAGACTTTGACTGTCAGCTCTGCAAGGATCTGCTCAGTGCAAGGTCAATGGATACTTAATGCAGAAGGTTTGTTGTTCCAGCTCAGTTATACAGTAATTGAATGTTTGGGTCTGCAAAAGGGACGCATGTTTGCACAAGTTCTGTGTTGAACAATAACATCACCCACCAGCAGAGAAATAAAGCACAGGCAGCGAATGGATCAATGAGAAGTCAAGAGGGTGCATCAAGAGGCATACTTGTGTGCTTGCTTAAAATTCTAGACGTTCCACTTGAGTCATGATTAAGGTTCACAGGAACAGAAATCAAAGAACAAGCTGTTTAGGATTCAGCTCGCAAGTCAGCAGACTGGGGCTATGGCTGTGTAGCAGGGCTCATGTCTGGTTTTCAAGTGCCAAGAGTTGCTGCCACTGATTCTCACCCCAGATGGTCTTACCCCTGTCCGCTAAATGTGACGCGGTCCCGAAATTGTTGTTTTAAGAAAATAGATCATCATTATATGCGTTAAATTGCATGACCATAAGACTAACCATTTTATGTTGCAAACGCCAGAGCCGCACCGCAAACCAGACATCTCATCAAGGTCCTGACTTGCTTGATTGTCCAAAAGTATAGATTGCTGGATCAATAAAACAGAGAGGGGTCTTTTAATGAGAGAGTTACACGACATATTGAGGGAGTTCGTGTGTTAAAGAGAAAAAGTGAGAAAAGATTTGAAGGTGAGGCAGTGCGGTAGAACAAGCTAAGTAAACAAGTTTGGCGTGAGCTTGGTAGAGTCACTGGGTTTAGCAAAACATTCCAGAGTCTTCGAAACAAGCGGCCTTGTGAGTGCATGGGGGTAGAAACAAGGAGGCTTTAAATCACTGAACAGGAACAGTGTTGAAGGACTCTAATTCAATCATAAATATCTCAAGAGTGTTCACCCTCACACACTGACGTTTAAGTTAAGTGACCACCAGTCACCTATATCACTGCAAGACAATCAGTCCAAATAGTCTGACAAACATAATAAACTGAGAGAATAATATGGCTCACTGAAAGCATCCTATTGGAACACAGATGATATACTAACTTTCCATGTTAGTATATAGACACAAAAAAATTCACTGAAGAAATCGGGGAAAAAAAGACCCTTGGAAGAGTTTGATATACCCTTCATATTCATTCAATGTTGCCTTGATATGACGATGGTTTAAGGTACAATGTGTAGTTTAGTCTATAAAGCTGGTGCTGGGATGACGTACTAACTCAATTGATAAACGTACACACGGTGTCACAAGCTTAGATATTGAGTGAATGAGGAGTGGAGTCTGTACGACTGACCATAACTCCTGAAGGAAACATGCTAGAAATGCAGAACTAGACTTTGTTTGTAGGTTCTCAGAGGTGCTGAACAAGGCAGCGTAGGTCCTGAGTCTACAGTGATACACACACTCCTTCCCATACAACAAGAACATATGTCCTTAAAGAGGATGAGCTGTGACTTACAACCGTCAGAACGGAAGCTCTTTAGAGAGAGAGGTTAATTACATAGTGTATTTTAAGATTAGAGAATATGAATGATGACTTTGATGTGGAAATAGCATCTAATTACTGAACACAAAACAAACTTAGATCATAAATGCATAATTCGAACTCACTCATTTACTGGCTCAGCCTAGCTGAGGTATGCCATTGTTAGCTCAACTGCCTATTCATATACATTCTAATAATACTACAAAACAAACAAAGCAAGACAGAAGGGGGAAAAATATTGAGAGAGCCAGGTTCAAGGACACCCCATTCAAGGACTCAACAAAATAGTCACTACTTTTTTCATATACTTACAATTAACGGCAGTTCAACTGTAGATTTATATAAATAAGAGGAAATATCAAATGAACTGGAGCAGATCTCAGTGCTCAAGCAAAATACAGTATAATGACCTTGAGTTAAAAATATAGCAAGGGGAAGAATGAGCTTTAAATTCATGACAACATGTGTGATAAGAGATGCTATACAAGAAACCATAACTGCTGAACACATGTTGAAAGTTCCTGAGGCTGTCCTAATAATAGTTGACGTTATTTTGTCTCTTTTTAGGTCCAAAAAGTCACTGGAAATCATTGTACACCAGCTACATATGTGGCCTTTTTGGTGGATGAAGGGGATTCCTAATTTATAAAGTTCATTGAGAACATAATTTTAAAATCTTCCTGCCTGAGGGAACCATCACAAGACAAACCGCACTTTGACTGACATGTTTTGAAGCCAAGCTCTGGGTAACAAAAATGAAAACAGATAAGAAATGATGGCTGATTAGGCAGAGAGTGAAAATATGTCCCTGGCACATGTCCCAAAGTCATGTCTTGTCGAGCTTTGACTGTAACCATATAGTGCATGCTAACAGATTCAGAGAGCCTGTGCATTCTTTCAGGTAGGATGAATCACTCGCTTCCATACACACTCAGTGAACACAAACACGTTTTTATGACAGCAGCCCAAGCGTGCCACGATTCACTCATGAGACACACATGGGCTTCAATAAAAGCTCAGGCACAAACAGAGATGACAGGAAGCTATGTTCTTGGCCTACTTTTCATATCCTCATGACTCGAATGGGATCTAGGCACACACATTCACAGTGGGACGGTTCATCTGCCTTGATAAAATAATAAGGAGGGGTATTTTTAGACACCAATTGAACAGCTTGACCTCAATGCGAAACGTGACATGCCAACACGGGAAATGATGCCTTGGAGAAACATCGTGTTCAGCTAAATGAGCAGCTTCAGGTGCTGAAATTAAGAGCCTGGAATGATCATATGATAAAACATCATAAGTGCATCTGTTGTGGAAAATGAAAGAGACCAAGAAAGGATCCAACAATTACCGGAGGGTTGACATCAAGACTTTCAGAGAATTTCAAGGGACAGAAATGTGCTGTGAGGACTGAGAAGACCTAACCAAGTTTGAAACACATGTTGGGAGAAAAACCACAAAACATTTAAATTGTTGGTAACACCACAAATGTATATGCCCCTAACCAACAAACAGCTGAGGATAAGGCTTAACATCAAAGCAAGCCATTCCCGGGCAGCTGAAATGAGCAATGTTCTATGTTGCATAGTGTGAGCTGAGCAGTAAAAAGTTCTGCTCCTTAAAAATATGTGGCTCTAACTGAAGATGTGCACATTAATCCAGAGTTATAATCATTCTAATCCATTATTTGCTGATTGCTGATAAAACTCTGCTCACTTTGTGTAAGAGTATCTTGTTGAAGCTAATTTGTTACATGGCTGCCTGCTGCGCTTTTATTCAAACAGATCTCTGCTGATGTCACAGTGGTGAGCCCCTTCTGACTTCCTCTTTGGGTGTCCTTGAGGCGTGAAATGGCCCTGCTGGGTCCCTGTAAAGTCCAGTAGGGCCACAATAGGCACAGGACATCTGTGTAGTTTAACAGTAGGCAGGGACTGAGTAGACCGGAACATGTCTATGGACCTCCCACTGGCCCACCCTTAAGCCCCATACAAAAGCCTGGTTGCCATTGAACAATAACACATTCACGCACAAGTAGGGGCACACAAAGACACACACCCACGCTGGCATTTACACAGTACACTTTTTTATTCAATATTTGTGAAAAACATTTAATAAGCCAACCTGTGGAAGCCCTCAAAAACATGAAACCAAATTGATTGTACTCAAGTGTGTTTTGGCAACAGGACCGTCTTGCAACCAACCACAACAGATGCAGTAGGTGTAACTAATGTTATGCTGATTCATTTGAGGCTATTTTTTTTTTGCTTGACCTTGTGTAGCCATTATGTAGTTTTCAAAGACCTGCTCACAAATATTGATGATGTGGTATCGCCAGCATTGGGGTTAATGCGTTATAAACTAACATGTTACTGTAATCAGATTACATTTGGCTGTAACGCTGTAATATAATGCCTTACTGTTATATGATACGTCGCACGATAACGTCAGGAATCACATAACAGTTACGAATCAAAAAATGATCTCATTACTTGCGCTTCTTTACGGGAGGACATACATAAATTTGTGTAGTTGGCAATTAAGGTGATGTCATGCAGTAATCCAAAAGTAATGGAACTAGCAGTGTAACTAATACTTAATGCTGTGAGTAACAAAGTAATATAAGGCCTTTTTTTTTTAAAGTAACTAATAATGTGTAATAGATTACTTTTTTCCAGTAACTACCCCAACATGGTATCGCTTGGCATTGCTGATTTGGTAGCATGTTGCGAATCGGCACTGACATTAAATTATGGTTCTAACACAGATGTGGTAGTTTGTTGTTTAAAAATAAAGAGCACTGTAAAACTAGTAAATGAAATATAATGTTAGGCTGCATTAACATAAAAATGTCACATAATGTAATGAAAGACATAACAGAAATAATTGCTCATCATCAGCATTGATAAAGCTTGACTCGTTTCGCAACAAAATGAGTGTGGTTGCATTCTGATGGGCATAACAACTTAATGCAGCCTCCAGGTTCTTGATGCAGGCCTGATTACATCACACCCCACTGCCACAAAAGTTCCACTACATTATAAATGAGAAATATGCAGTATGAATTTTATGTAAACATACCACTTAGAGAGACTGTTACACAATATTCAGGTCACGCAAAGCAATTCAGCGTAAGAGCAGAACGGCAAACACTTATGTAAATGGAAGTTGGGCGAAAAGTTGACAGCATGTCATCATAAGGGAAAAGAAAAAGAATTCAAGTGCTGAGGGGTGTTGACATAATTCAGTGCGCAGGTCCTGTGCACTGCGCTTCCCCAGCTTGTCAAGTCGTGTTGACACAAAACACATCCACCTTATATCAGAGGAACTATGAGCGATCACCTGTGGACATCCTTTTAATTATGGGGGTTTAGAGGCGTGCAATAATCATGAAATTGTTGTTCTGTCCAAACAGCTCATCTTTAGAGGAAAAAAAAGGGGGTTTATCTCTATCTCTATAACATTAAACTTTATGAGCTCATTTGTGATGACGGATGGACTAAAGGAAATACTCTTCAGGCAGATATGTTGAAAGATTACATCGTCACTCTTTTTGTTCTCGGTATCTGCCCTGATTCCAGATGTCCTTTGACCTCTCTGGACTTTACAACATCAATTTCAGGCAGAACAGAAGGCCTGCCGCCGACTCCTGACTAGAGGTCGGCAGATAGTGGGTTTTTAAAGATAATATAATGATGATAGTTTGAAGGGAGAAAATTCTGAGAACTGATTCATCAATATTGTGCATTTTGACCCATGTCCATCTGTCATCTTAGATTGTGGATATAAGGTGTTCTATTACATATTCAACAATCTGCAGGGAGAAACATACTGAAAATGGGTCAGCTGTGGATACCTTGCAGTACAATCATCTGTTCCCCCAAACCACAAAAGGTTAGCCTGCATTGTACAACCATGTCTTCGTGTTTTTAAGGTTTATTTTGATGGAGTGGAGTAGAGATGCTCTCTAATTCAGTGAAAAAACAAATTCAAAGTCTGTTGTACATTTATGGCTCGAGACCGCTGAGTGACAATGCTCCGCCGCCTCTCCTGATTGAAGTACAAGCATCGCTCTTTAAAAGTTGTTTAGATTACTATCAGGACAGATATTTCAAGCCGAGTGCAACCTCAAACAATCTGATATGCCCAATGATTGTACAATGCTTGAAGCCAAATATCCCAAAAAATCTCTCCAGAAATGAATTGCCTGAACTTACTGGTAGACCTCTACTCTAGACTATGCTACTTCCATCTTCAAAGTCAGCTCGAATGGCAATAGAAACACTCTATTAACGGATCAAATTCTTGCTTTTATTAATCTGGTTTCAAAGTAATGAAGCAGAAGAGGAAATATTACTTCTAATTCTTAAACTTAATTTTCATTAAGAGGGGGACTTTTTCCTGTGGCTCACTATTAACTGTGTCAGTACCATCAATCATGAGTTGCTGAGAGGGTCTTCGGCCCCAGCCATACATTATCTGCTACTGTCTTGTTTCATACCGCAGGCTTAAAGGAAAGTATCTGACAAGGCTGAAACCTTTGGGTCACCCGTTCTTTACATCTTTGATTCACCACCTCCCCCAGCCCAAAGAACCTCTGTCTTCAGTGGGGCGGTTGATTTAAGGGGGCTTTTGCGCACAACAGCCTGACCAAGAAGTGATCATTTCGACAACATATCCAGTTGAGTCTCTGCACAAAGCATTGCATGACAGCTGGACTTTGTCAATGGCACACGTTTTTCCCTTTAGCTGTAAACATGCTTAAATATGTCATGTGATCATATGGAACGACAACGGTTGATAAAGTCAACAAGGCTATTGGGTTTCAGGATGTGTGATTCTGCACAGAGCCGACGAGCGGTCCTTGAGAGCGTGCCGTGAGTGCTATTAGCTAATGCACGTGCGTCATCAAGGATCACATACCGCAATCATGCCATCTTCACATGCGATGGTAAATAAATATCAGGTTTCAGCTTCCAAGAAGTCACTTTTCAGATGATGTCTATATAAATGAAACTGCAGTCGATATGAGGAATGACTAAATTGTGATTCATTGTAAAGCAACTCCCAATAAGGGTGTTTTATGAATGACTTTCATTACAGTTTAACTGTGTGTCACAAACATGCCTGCTAAGGAGAATGACTTGTTCCGGCACTTTATTGCCTGCATGAATTCACCGTGTTTGAATTGCACATGCATCCTGCAGTAACGCCCCAACATCCTGCGAACATTTCTATGAATTAGGGGAAATTAAAAAAAGGAGAGTAAAAAAAACACAAATTAGGGACATGTCAGGAGAGCTGTAATCGGATCCTGCCTTTGACCCACTTTTTATCTCACCTCTCTTTCATGTGGGACAGTGAGATATGCTTACAGCCTGAAACGTCATAGACAAAGTTTGCTGGTGGATATTTATTACCTGGTGCTCTTTACTTCAGTAGAGAGGTTAGGCCACAGGGCACTGACCTCTGGTTTCAGTGGGAAAATCGTGTTCTTTGAAAAGTCACACAAGCACCTGCACTGACTTGGAGTGGTGTCAAGATTTCAAAAGTGGTACAACATCATGGCATTTGTGACCTCAAATGTTCATCAAACCTTTCTTAAAAGAACTTTGAAGCGCCCTTGGCTTGTAGGCGAGAGCAGCCATTTTTGACCAACATTCCTAGAGAGCAGCTCTATCCCTTTTCTCTTTTGGTGCTCTTAGATGGTATCGGAAAGGCAGGCTGCCAGCCGAGGAGATGAAGCCTGCAAATGCACTCTCCGTGTCCAACTCATTAGTTATACATGGGCCAAACCCAGTGGACCAAATGTGCAAGCAGGTAAGAGGAAAATGTCAACAATGCCCACACCCGAGACATGGCGGCAAAGGCACACACACACACATCCACCAGTGCAGATAAATCTGCAGTTGCATAATGTACTACTAAAAAGATAACAGATGTCCTGACAAATGGTCATCTTGAAAAATATCTGAGCTATTCTGTGTTTGAGCATGTCGGCTGCAGAATCATATCCATCTCAAGCTTTCTATTGATTTTTTTGTCACACAGACTTGCAGTTCTGCACCATACCCTGCCTTTGCTCTGAGATGACAATGCAGTTTTCTCAGCCTGCTCAACGTCATCTCAAGGAATCTGAAATCCCAGTGTGTAGGAATACTAAGAGGGCAGTTCAATTATACATCCTGCAACACAACACGCTGCAAAAGCACACACCTAAAATGACATGCAACACATAGGGAAATAAACATGCCCATTCATCTGCATGTTTCACGCCCTTGTCTCTTACCTGCCATTCGACTTTCTCGAGCCGTCTTGCTGAGCATATCTCGGGCTTTGTAGGTAGACGTCCTGATGTGGTCACTAAAGGACCTCTGCAGCAGCAGCAGCCTCATAGATCGAGACATGACGACACACACCCAGCACACCCAGCCCTGACTGCAACTGCCTCACCTGTTCCTCCTATTTTGCGTCTGGTCACTCCTGCATCTTTCAAACGCTTTGATCCTGATTTCCGTTTTTAGCTCAAATGAATTGTCTGCCAAAGCATTAAATTGTTTTGACAAAAATCTGTCACTCCCTCTCTCTCCTCCGCGTCTGTCTGGTTCCTGCCTCCTTTTCTGTCTTTCTCCGTCTATTCTGCTCCGGTCTGGACTGAGCACTGCCTACACTCCCCATGTGCTGCAGCAAGCATCAGTGCGGTAACTGCTGGGACACATCCAGCCAAGTGCTGCATTGCTCTCATATTCTATTCTCTCAACTGTGTGTGTGTGTGTGCGTATATATATGTGTGAGTAAGTGCTTTATGACACAAGCTCCAGAACTCTCCGTGAATATCTGAGTGCTATCGAGTCACAAGTCTCCCATCCATCTCTTTTTAATATCATCTTTTTTCTGCCTCTCTTCTCTGTCACCATCCTCCTCTCATCCACTGTATTTACATCCTGCCCTTCCCTGTCTAGACACAGGCAGCATCAATGCCGGTTATATAACTCGTCGTTACTATGCAACCTGCTGCACAAAGATCCACCTGTCCTTGTCCACACGCAACTAAAGCAGCAGGATGAAATTGAAAATGAAACACAGAAAGAAAAATAACAATTGACGCAGACCGGAAAAACGTTTTAGTCACACAGACAAAAGTGCAGAACAATTGCATTGTTACCAAAGTGACACACAGTTTAGTTTAGACAGTTTAGACAGGTTTCTCCCAAAAAGGAGTAAAAAAATAATAATTCTGTGTTGAAAATGCCCTGTTGTTTTACTGTTATATACCACAACCTCTTAGTTATTCCTCGCAACCAACACCCGTTCCTTAATCATATAGCCATGGAAAATCTATAAACCTGTAACAGGTTGACACAGACAAATATAAACCTAAGAAATTCCAATTGGGTTGCTATTGAGAATGCATTGTACGTATTGTAATGCATGACAAGACCGGCCGGTAAATGCTGATCTATCTATTATTAAGCAAGCAAGGACTTCATATGTGTACCTCAGAGTGCTTGCGGTCACATAGAAACTCTTGCAACATTTATACTGTCAAGATGAACTGAATCTGAATGGGGGACTGCAGATGAGGATGTAAACTCTCAATATAGAAAAAATACCAATTTGTGTCAGCTGCCTGCATTTAACTTTCAAATTTGTTATCTAACATACTACTTTAAAGTATGTTGTGATATAGACAGTTTGGTATATCTTACATAATAAGGAGCTACCATTACGTGTGATTTATTTTGGCCATGAGCATTGTGTACTGCTCAGATTGGCCTTCATTACATTCTGCACTAAACTCACACTTGTTGAAAATCAGCCAATCAACCAGATTGCTCCAGCAAGTGAGGGTAATGTACCCAGAGGTAGCTTATTGCTGCCTGCTGATAGCATTATGCTCATCGCGCCCAATTGACTTTATGGCCTCTGGAGTCTTGCTGAGACTGATAAGGGTGGGTTTCCCGCGTCTTTGCGTTTTTAATCTCTCTGCCTCTCCAACGGCAGAATGACCTTTTTTAACGATGTTATAAACAAAGATTGGGGCACGGTGCAGAAAAACAAACATCCTATAAAAGTAGCCTTACCAACATTTCCTCAAACACCTGTCTCCCGCACGACATCTGAGTCCGATTATTCTCCTGCATGCAGGCGAGTGTGCTCAAAACAACACAAATGTGAACCATTTGGGTTGGTTTCACAACAAGATATCGGTGTACTTTCCCTCCCCGTGTCCCATGTACACCTAAGATAAGAGTGCAATACACAGACTGTAACTTGGATATGAGGAGAAAATGCCCTGGATGGAGGTGGGGGGGAGGGGGGGGGGGTTGAGGCGGGTGAAAACAATGGCATTCCCTTACTTCCAGGAAGGAACGTCTTGCCAAATGTCCTCTATGTCAAACAAATGAACAGTGTGCCAGCAGTGTATGTCTACAACCAACTCCGCAGGACGGAGGCAGAAGAGGGTTACCTGCCAATATCCTGACCTAGAAAGGGAGATGGGGGTGAAATATGAGGGTGTTTCTAAGTGGACTTCAAACAGTGTGTGTAAACACATTCTGAGAGTCTATCGCCGAAAACAATGCACTATACACTATTCTTTACAGCAAGGCCAAAAATGCATCGGTGTGTTGAAACATGCCTGCGTGGGTGTGCCCAAGTGTGACTGTAATTGTGTGTGAGCTCCTTTGATGTGACCATCTGCTTGAAGTTTCACTCTGCTATCAGACGTACCCTCCCTCACCTTTGCTGCCTGCCCTACTTTCATGCAACTCCATTGACACCATTTGATACCTTCACATCCTGTTTTTCTGTGCACCAGTAAAAGCAACAACCTCCCCAAAAAGATGCTTTCGGCAATAGAACAGACAACCAGAGACCTTAATATCACTAATCATCTCATATATAGTATATCCAGTCGACAACTCAGTATTCTGTGGGCACTGGACGATCTCACTGACATGCAGGCGAGGGGAATAAACCATCCAGCGAATGAGAGAGCCTGCTGGGCCAGCACTGATTAATTTTCTTGGGCACAGTGTGGGCATCTCACACCATCAGCACAGGAAGATTTACAGTCCTCCAGTTACAGGCAAAAGATCTTGCTGTTCTGTGGAAACCTTGGCACTGGGCGGTAATAAACTCTGGTTATATGATATATAAAGAGGAACTGTTCCATAAAAACACTCTTTGTTTGCTTAGTTACCTCCCAACATGCTTCTACTTCTTATTTGGTTAATTAAATTCACTGGGATGAGAGGCAAAAGGCTTTTTTGGTGAAAGTAATGATCACCCCGAGAAAAGCCTCACACGAAAAAGGCAACATAAACAGTTAAGTCTTGCAAATCCGTTTTCTTGTCTTGTCCTTGAAATATTTAGGTGCCAGACGGGTAACCTGCCTGTATGAAAAGGCATTAGGAAAGTAGAGAAAATGCTTAGCGAGACACTTATAATAAGAAGGTCACAATACTAAATTTAAAAAACAAAGTCATAAATTGATCCTTGGCCCATGCAACAACCTCGCGCCTCTTAACAAACAGACAAACCAAAAAAAATGCACAACATTCTCCGTAAAAGTAATACACTTACTCAAGCCGTTCAGAGAAATGACTGACTTGTTCCAAGAGGCACAATTGTGTGAAAAAAAAATAAAAAATTTAAAAAAGACACTGGTCACAGGCAAAAATCAGAGGAAGGACTGAAACCAGCGAAATCGAATGAATGGAAAAATGTTGAGAATTCAAAAATGTTTCAAACACTGTAGCAGTAGCCCAATTCTAAATGATAATGCTTCACGCTGCAATAAAACACAGTTATGACCATCAATGTAGTTGTTCGTTGACTGTTAGATATGATAAGCATAATCACCCTACAATAAAAAAGAAATACCATCATTGCGTTTTTTTTCCCATACAAGAAAGAAAAATCCCATGTGAATCTGCTGAAGCCTGTTTGCTAAACTAAGAATAATGACATGACACCTCAAAAGACTTCTTGTAAACCTGGGAGTCAAGAAAGCTGACTTCCTGTTGTAAATTCCCCTTCATGCTGCGGCTTCCATTACAGAGGAGGATGCTTAAAGAGAGAGAGTTCTCACAGTTCTCTTGCAAGGGACCAAACATTTTAACTTAAAGTGAAGTAAAAGTTAGATTGCACTATTTACTTCTCTTAAAAAATTGAGACTAAAGTAAAAATGTGCTGTAAATGTATTCAGCACAAATAATAAATATGAAATATAAATGGAGTCAGTACAGTGCAGCGTCCACACAGGAAGCCATGGGGAGAGTGTGTCAAATGTGTTGAGGCTGGCGTAGACTGACGAGGGAAGCTAGGAATGTGACCTTGTACAAACACAGTGACTCCTGTACCGAGTATGGAGGTGTGTCAAAAAAAGTAGGATAAAGCCGTTTCAAAGAGCAGGAACAAGTCAGTGAACAACAAACATCAGTCATGAGCTATTATTGACTTGGCTCCAGGCTCTGGGAGCTTCATTTCATCTGTCAAAGCATCTTCTCAGATGAGAGAAAGGTCCTGTGGCTGCAGGGTGTAAACAAGAGAAAAGTAGCACAGGTCAGAATTGGGGAGAGCCAGTTAGAGAGTTCCACTGATTCCAGTGTGGCCTCATCAAATTAAGAGAAAATTGGTGTGGAAATGAGCCTATTTTCAGGACTAGATATGGTCTGCTGGAGCCAAAGTGTTTAGTCACAAGACACCATCGGCACTGAAAGGGCTGTTATTTGTTTACAATGACGATCAAGTCTGGCAGACACGGCAGATATTCTTAATAAAAGACAGAATGAATGAATGATCTCTGTATGAGCTTTATTAAAGCAATACTTTTGACCTTTCGGAAAATCCGCTTTTCCGGTGTAAGCGTCAAATGGCAGGATGCTGCATATTCTATGAATTGCATCCATGTAAAATATGCATGAAATTGGAGTCAGGTCACTAGTTCACTGCAGTTAAGTACAAACTGGGTAAATGTTGCGAGAAATGCTCCTGTGACAAACCAAGGACCAACTTGGCATGCTGTAGGGATACGCTACCTGTCACCAGATCACATGTTGAGACTACCGTGCACTTGACATTTTACCAACCTCAGGACAGAGAACCTGTCTGAATCAAAAACGTGTTGACCTCTGGAAAGATCTCTGGAATTGATAAAACATGATGTACAGAGGAGTGCCAATTTTTGGACAGAGCCAGACCAGCCACTTCCTTGGCTCCTTGTCATGGTGTTAAACTAAGCTACGGTAATTGCCAGCTGGCTCAAGCTCCATATTTAGCGTACAGACATTATGTGTAGAACCTCTCGTCAAACAATACCTAAACGGGAAGTGTAAATGATTTGAAACCCCAAACATGACTTGTGACATGAAGATTTCCTTTGGGCTAGTGAAACAATAGAAGCATACCACATATAAGACACTTTTCCAGACGGGAATGTTCAAAGTGTTGTAATAATAAGATGATTAACACTGGGATCCCACAGGGTAAATCCACAGGTCGTCGTGTCATCTCGTGACTCACAAAGATAAAAACACAGCGGGATGTAAATTTAAAGACAGCCGCTTTAAACGTCAAAAAAACTTTTGGGAATTTGTCACCGTATTCCAAGAAAAGGAAGAACGGTGACGAAACTTGAGGGAATGGAGAAGGAAACAAAAGGGAGAGCCAGACAGACAAGTTATTAACAGGAACCACCGACTCCCTCCTGTCAGAGAGCCCCTCCCATGGAGGACCCCATTGAGGGTGCTGAACCACTTCCTTTTCCTCCATCCTCCTTTTCCTCCATCCACAAGCAGTGCAAGTGCTGTTAGAGTCGATGGGAGTAGGTAAAAGGTCAGGCTTTAACCCTGCTGTTGGTTACATGCCCATCATTGTGTTCTGTTTATAAATTCCCATTGGATTATATTTAGACCAGGAAGGCGCAGAGTGGCGCTTCTATCTTCAGCTACAATCAAGGAAAAAAAGATTATTGGAAGATTGCGATGACAAGGTTGATGGCTATTTAGAGTGAGACACATATTCGGTTGTTGTAATTGTTATGCTGCATATATGAGTCAGAATCATTTGAAACCTTCCCAGGAGAGATCAGCTCCAAAAGAATGATGAGGCAGACACCTGGGGACAGATGACCTACAGCAGATCGATCCAGAGTGGTATGCACGGCACAGAGGAAAAATAAAAAGCCCTCTTTGCTCACTTGGACTTTTTTTTTTCAGCTTTTTAAGTCACAAGTCACACACGTCAACTTCCTGGACATGAGGATGTGAGGTCACGGGTCTAAACAAGCTGTGTTCCTGGATAAGCTCAGTCTTATCTGTTTACAAACACTGATTGCGTATATTCTATCTGTGATATCTTTTCTGTTCTTCTACCCACCCTGTCTGATGGCAATTAGACATCAAGGATTTATCAGGAATCAAAAATGTAGAAATGTAAAACTGAGAGGGGAAAAAAAAGCCCTCCATCCCCTGGCCAAGGTCAGTCAGCCTTCACAGCAAAATAAGATATAGAATCTATCAATACATCAGCTGTGAATAAACAAATCATGTTTGCTCTCTGCATCTACAAAATGAAACATCCATATCCTTAGTAAACATTCATGTAATTCACAATCTGTGGGTGGATCGTAAAAGTCCTGTGCATGCAAGATAGCCCTTAAACAGTTCAGACTTAAAGAGACCTTTCGCAAAATCACATATACAATGACATAATACAATTGGCTACAAAGATGTAATGTGTGACAAAGGGGCTGCTGCTATGTGTGGCGTTTGGACTTGACCTTTATTAAAATTTAATGAACCACATGAGTGTAGATTTGATTTGCACTTTGCTTTTCATTCACTGCATTTCAACGTGAAATACATCTCTCATCACATGGAGTGCAAACAATTTTTCTCTTACAGACCGTACCCCAGGGATGATAAGGATGGTCAAGCATAAAGCATGCATAACCATCCTTATCATCCTCAGACAGTACGAGTTATGTCATTTCTCTACATTCCAATGCTTAGGCGTTCTGCGCGCCCTGTGAATCTCACAGCATCACAGGGGCCCCCGTAAAAGAGCCACAGCCAAACAACAGGTTGTCAGTTGTAATTCTGCGTTGGCAGACACATCCTTATTGTGTACAGGAAAACCGTGACACTGACCACTCTCGGAGGCACACCCACCGCTGCAGGGAGGTCATCAAATGTGCCACAGCAAAGTGCGCGCCGTCTGAGCTTCATGTTGATCGCTTGTGTGCTTCCGTTGTCACAGAGATATAAATTAACCATGAATGGACAATTCTGTGCAGCAGGGGCCTTTAGGGCGCAGCATGTGATGTAACACTGTCACAAATGTGTCATTCCCAGCGGCTTAAATGGTGGAGATACAGAGGGGGGCTTTGAAGTGTCACAATGAACACTGGGCTTTGTGCTCACTCACGTCCCCCCAAAAATCCACCGACTCCCATCACAGCCCCCTGACCCCCTTCCCTGAGAGTTCTGTGTTGTATCATACAAACCCAGAAATGGAGGTTACATAACTTGCTTACAGAAGTCAGACTGATTTAAATGAAGAGAAATGCCCAAGAATGTCTGACCCCTTTGAAGCTGGCACTCTCTGCAAGCTTTAGTTGCCTTGTAAAAAACATTTGGGCCTTTGGCCAAAAAGGTAGACTTCTCCTACACACACACACACATACACACAGGAACAAACATGCCAACAGCTTCTATGCATTTTCTATGAAAGGTTTTCAGCAAGTGGCGGTAATTAGAGCGGGAGACAGAGCGAGAGTGAGCGAGGACTCCCAGCAGGCTTTGAGACAGCGGGGGCCAATATGAAAGCCTCGTCCCCAAGTCGAACCACCTCTCTGGTATTGTTTACCAGTGGACTGACGACACGGGGGGGTGTTTAATGAACACTGCCCCCCTGCCGTCTGTCTGAAAGTAGGTCTGTCCATCCATAGTTTTCCTGATGACCCTGCGCATTACAGGCAGACTGCTGACAGAGAGGCCGGAGCCAGAGTGGAGGGAGCAGTCACGACAGATTGAGTGCGTTCTTGAGATCGATTCCGAAATAAGTGTGCAAAGTGGGTGATTTGACAAATTGCAGAGTCATGACATAAACACAAGTCAGCACAATGTAAGCTATTCATCAGGAGAGAATCGTGATGGGGATAATTGCAGATCTGATCTACATATTTAATGCATTTAGCTGTTTTTTCTCTGAACTTTGTCAATCACCAGAAGAAAAATCCATGGTGAGGGTAAGTGGTATTTGTGGGGCAACAAACACGGGTCAAAAGGTTTGGGCATCAGCCTCGACATCCAGTCTGGCTCTTATCTTGAAAAGGCGACACACTTGATGGTTTAAAAGATGAGTCTAGGCCCTTATCAAGGCTCGCATCCAGTGTCTCATAGAACCAGATCCTGTCCTCCTCCACACTCCCCCCCGCCCCCCCTCCTCTCCTGCCCCATGTTGTGAAAACCAATCTATCAGAAATCCTATCACAGATGCTCTTCACGTGACACCGGATAGACCAGATGAATCGGACGCTGAGGAGGCCAGCAAATATGTTGCAAATAGCAAAAAATATGGAAAGAGAAAACCAAATTCCAATGCTCTTATTGTGCATAATCCAGTGAGATTATCATCAAGATAGCCATATCAGTAACTGAGCAACTGAAAGAAATACCAAGAACTCACCAGCTTTTTCTTTGTCAGGAATGGTGGACCCACTCTGGAAAAGAGGAAAAACAGTTTAGATTTTCATGAAATTTGATTTTTCAATTTTCTGAATTTTTCAATGGTGGAATGTTGGGAGGAGCCATTGATGAATATAATTGACTATATTCAGTTCTTTATTTGGTACATGGGCAGTATAATTCATTACAGTGCATACTGCAATGCAACACCATTGTGTTCCACTCCTTTTAAGAATATGTTTAATCAGAATGAGTGCATACTTTTCCGATGTGCAAACATCGTAATAAACGGACACAACAGATAGCGAACTCCCCAGAGACATCTGAACAAACATCACATCATTATAAACCCAAACGCGCTGCATATTCTGCTGTGATTCAGTGTTGACTCAACCCTGACGAAGGCAGCCACGGGAGACGTTACTGATAGAATCACAACATTTTGTAGCCAGAGTGGATTCCCCTCATTCTGTATATATAATATTTCCTTCTATGGCTCTGTTGTGAGTCTTAGATTAAGAACTACATCAACACGTCATGTGGAAGCAGGAAAATAGAGCAGGCGTGTGCCAGTTCATTGGTAAAGTGTGTGTGTGTGTGTGTGTGTGTCTGTGTGTGTGTGTGTGTGTGTGCGTGTGTGTGTGTGTGTCTGGTGATCAGCTAGCAGTTGGAATGCAGAGGTCTTTCTTGCATCTGACGTTTGACCCCAGGTTCCTCAGATGACCCCCACACCCTGACCTGTTCTAATCCACACTCCCCTGGAAGAGATCACACAAAGCGAGGAAGACAAGGTACATTCTCAGCAGAATTGATCCACTTTGTCCGTTTTTACCTCCTTTGTGTTGGGCGACAACAGCTACCTCTCCTCATGATATTTCTAATGAGATAAAATGCTATGCCCCACTTCATGTTTCAGTTTGAGGCCTAATTAAGGTGCTTTAGCTGCGCACCCTGCTGTGACTTTTTTCAAGCCTGTTTACCATTTGGCATCCGTGTAAACAGAAGCACAAAGTGGAATGAGCACAGCCAGAACCTAATTTAACCTAATCTTCCTTTCAGCCAAGTTTTCTTATTTAATTTTCTAAATGTATAACATCTTATGGTATCTGTAAATTGTGGTATCTGTTCAAACCATACTTACAGTTTCTAACATATAAGTATTTTACATTTTTTGAGCCCTTCTGCCCGGCCAAGACAAAAACATTTAAAACATCAATGAAGGGCCTACAATGACAACGGAGAATAATTAAATTGAATGTCTCCGATTCCCCAAAGCAAAGTTTAAATTAATGTTCCCAGTGGACAATGTGAGGTTCGCACTTTTACAGCCGTATAAAAGAGATTTTGTCACAAGCTGTGTGGACAAAATCATGTGATTACAAATTATTTGTAACTCTTTCTGCAATTTCCAACTTCATTTCTGCAAGAAGCATCCAATTACTGCTTACAAATTATGTCACGTGCGATATATTTTGTTAAGAATAAAACTAAGTGATGCATTTAACGCAATGATGCATTTAACTCACACCTTTCACTGTATGTTTAAAATAAACGTTTCCATTTCCATTGTATTTGTACATTTTTGTTTGTGTCATGTTTGGATCGATTGCCCCTTGAGAAGCAAATAAATGATCTTCAAATTGAATTCTCTTGGCCAGTGGCGTTCAATTCTGATTTCCTGCTCGTGATATTACCTTATGCAATTACGCAACATTATGACTAACATAATACTTTCCATTGTGTCTAACACTTGAGTGGACTCCACACACATGTATATCTGTTTCAGTGACATCATAATCCTTGTGGGTCTTCAACACTGATTGAAACGGCAAATTATTAATCTGATTATGTTTTTTTTTCTTCTTAAAGGCAGGTTCAATTTCTGTGGATGATTAGCACTTCAGGATTCAGAGCAGAAATGTTATCATCATGCAAATTGACGTAGCATGTTGAGATTTAAAGGATAACCTTGTCATTTTTTAAGGCTCTATTTGGCTGCCGAAACACTATCAAATTCCACAAAATTATTACTTTGAAGCTTTATTGGTGGGGGTTATCACATTTTTGTTTAATATTAGACCAATTCCAAAAACTCTTATCCCTTTAATCCTTCTGACCCCATCCAATGGGAAAACAGCTGCCAGGTTTAAAAATACAATTAAGAAAGAAATTGGATGAATTTTTAAAAAGCAAAAATGTGACTGCATGCCCTTTGACTCTCAAAATCTCGAGGGAGCTCCTTGGATTTTATGATGAACCACGTGCGTGACACAGTCTGGTGAGGGTGAATACAAAGACTGCTCTCATACGCAAGTTTGTTTTTGCGAACATGCTGCCTGATTAATGCTGGATAAAGTGTTGTCTTGGTCCCAATCTGTCTCAGATTTTTTCAGAGGCCAGCGTGTGAGCCGTCTGTGCAGTCAGGCTTTATCTAACATCCACCGAACTCCATCACTCGTAGTGCATCGACCAGTGTTCATGTAAGAGGGTGAGCAACTTTTTGCACATGCCAGCACTGTGTGCATGATATGTGGCCAGAAAAAACTTTGTTTAGTCACTTTTTAGGGGAAGCAATGGGTAGAGAAAAAAATACTAATCTCCTGTGGACAATTAGCAGAACAATTAACTGTCAAACAGCCTAAAACAGACACCAGGGAGCAGTTACAGCCAAGACTCCTGCTAACTTCACAACCATTAAATCACCAGCACAAACAGTACAACAACAATGAGGTGAAATCAGAGACAGATTTATATTCAGTGCTGTTTCAGCTGTTAGAGCCAAGTAATATTAGCTCTGCTTTTTCAGCCACAACAGTGTCCTGGCCACATTCCCGTGTGTGCACAGACCCTTTATGCGATTGAAGAACACGTTAGAGAATATCATCACAAGTGATATTACATACATTGAGTCAAGCTTGACTGTGTTTTTGTTACATATGTGAAAATCTTCACCTACAACCCGTGGAAAGCATGGCCTTGAGTAGTGGAATCAATATGGGAGGTCTGTTTGACTTCTCTGCAAAGCACTAACAAGATATTTCAGTTCAACAGTGTGTGCCCTTCCTATTGTGTAAACAGCACACCACGGGTTCCTGTCAATGACCCATGAAGTCACTTACACTGTGTAAATCTCACCTTCACACAATGCTACATTGCCCCCCCCGCCCTGTAACAGCATTTGAATAAATGTGACTGAGAGAAAACAGAGCCGAGTAAGAATGTGAATGAAAGGGTACCAGTAAGTACCAGTGTTTTCACAGCACTCAGGCCACATTTCCTTGACGTTCAGCCATGTTTTTCCCCTGGCATACCACAGTGCAGGTTGTCCCAGTGGTGGGTTGTCTGAGGGCCGTGTCAGGTGTCCACTGGGGAGCTATAGGCTTTAGAGCACACAAGCGTCAGCTGCCTCATTTACTGCCACTAATTTACTGGAAGTAGGTTGTGCTGGGGCACAGGGGGTATGGTATGTGTTTGCTTTGCACGTGTGTGTGTGTGTGCATATATGTGTGCCTGCAACTGTGTGTGTCCGTGTGATTAACAGCTTTTCTGTCATTGTTGCCATTACTGAAGACTGAAGCTTGGTAAAATGGAATGTCATTAATTGTCCGCTGCCTGTGACAGTCATTTCAGTTCAATAGTTGATGGGGGAAAACAAGGACTGGTCATCTATTTATAATTGATCCTTTGAGAGACAATGATGTTGACACGTTTTAGTACCATACAGCATTTGATACCAACTTAATACCCCACTCCAGGCTCAAGTTATGTTTTTGTTTTCAATAAGGGATCCTTTATTGTGTGCGCCTGTGTGCATGCCTTTCTGTGTGAGAAAGACAGTTGGAGGGGTTAAGCAACCCTTTGGCATGTGGATCTTGCACAACAGACCCGAACAGTCCACCATGACTCAACCCCACCACCCTCTGAACCCCCTCGCAAACCCCCCCTCGCCCCCCGCCCCCTGACTGCAGCTGCAATTTGTGTGTGTGAGGGGTGACCACCCATGGTCTGTGCTGGCCAAGGATTAGGGGGCTCATGCTAACCCAAACGTTTTTCTCTACCACTTAACGAAAATGGCTAAATTGGTGCAGATGGCTTATGGGCAGGTAAGCTGATGGCTCCACTGCTAGGCGTATTAGGTCGCTGTGGGAGAGAGTGCATGCGTGCGCACATCCAAGGCCCTTGGAGATGTTATCTGGAGCTCAATTCAATTTCTAGACTGGCATGAAAGTGTTCTTTCTGTCTTGCACTTGCAAAAAATTATTCTCCATGCTCTGTTAACCCCCAAGTGCATGTGTGCAGGGAAACGTGGGAAACTATTTCACTTTGGGCTTCTACTTGAGAAAAAGCCTTGCCCCCCTTCCCCTGCTTTCTCCCCCCACAACCCCTTTCCACATTTTAATAGTTTCCATATGTCATACTTGAAGTGTGTCAACAGGAAGTGATGCTATGACTTGGTGTAATGATGCGAACATTTCCTGAAGAAGAGGTATATTAGAGTCCAGATGTTGGAGGTATTAGCCATTTGAAAAGACACCAGTTCTAAAAGACAATTGGTGACGCCCTGAAGCATCCAAGTCTCATGTACTGAAACCTTGCCTGCTGTTCAGTTTGGCTGAATCCATGGGATACTGCAAGTCATGAGATATGTTTTGTTTGGGATGTTGGAACAGAGTGACAAGAGTGGATAATGCGCACACACACGCACGCACTTGCCTTTGTTTACAAAAGTAAGCCAGAGCAACAGGCTTCTGGTCTACGGCAGTATCTAGGTGGGATTAAGTGCCAGGCCCCTGGAGCATAAACTGTGAACTGGCCTTGGAATCCATCACTTGATGAGACAATGGCTTTTAACTTGTCTGTCTGACCATGAGACTCTTCTTTCCAGATGGTAAACTCACAGGTCATCAACACTCCACTTTATGGAGTTCTTCATACAGATAGCTCATGTTGCTAATCTGTGAATACATGTATTGTTTTAATACATTATACAATATGATATAATTATTGTGAATAGAACATTGGAATATTTAATAATAGTCATCATTTTATATACTAAAAGTGATTTAGCTCCTTTAGCTCCCAATCTTTTCCTGCTCACCAGGTTGCATTTATTTGGCTTGTTTACCAGAATTAAAAAGGGATAAACCTTGTGATCCCAAAAGCACCAACAAAGCTAGCCTGCTGATTAGCCACTGGCATTTTTGGATAGTGGGTTAAAAACACACATGGATTAGTCAGACCTTTCTTGAGGACTGTGGCGGTCACATAGCAGACAGCTCATCGACTTACTGGGTGAACCAGTTGGCGAGACATTACAAAATGAGGGCGACACATTTAACCAGGTCGGCCGAAGATGGAATCCCAGGTAACAGTAAACACACTTCATGCACCCATACCTCTCAATGGGATAAAAGCAAGTTTAAAATAATTGAGACACTGACTATTGGCTGAGGTCATTTCACTTCAAGGCAAACATGAATGAGAACATAATCAACAAAACCAGAAGAAAATGTGCAAAACATATGCTTAATTCGAGTAACCCAAATAAAATCCTGAACTGCCTGAAAAACTGTTGCCTAGATTGCACCTGGTTTTCAAGTACATTCCTGTGTACATGTTTGAGCATCTATGAATTTGTGTGTGTTCGTGTGTGTCTGAGAATGCACTGAGTTTGTTTGTTCGTTCCATGATTTATGGCAGTTCATTATCAGCGGGCTGCAGGGGTGTTTCCAGATGCTTGCATTTTCCAGTCATCCCTAAGATTTACTGTCAACAAGTACTATCATCCTACAAGTATTCAATGCTCTTTTTACTGTCTCCTTTACGTAATTCATGTGAGCATCATCTCATTGATTCTCTGCGTGCTTTTGACGCATCTAACTTGTAGCTGCTAGCAACACAACACAGCAAAGCGATGCCCTCTCACATTGGTCGAAAAATTGTCATTCGTTTAAAAAAAAGAAAAGACAAACATTGCCAACTAGTAAAATCCACACGGAGCATATAAATCATACTGTGGGATGTGATTAAGTGTCATACCAGTTGTCATGAAAGCAAACAGAGTTGCCATTGAGCACAGACTTGTAAACACAGATTTACTGTTATTCTTGCCTTTCTGAACATGTTAAAAGAGGGACCTTCTTTGTGAAATTACTAAATTTATCATAATGGAAATCCAATTTGACAAAATGTGCTGTACCTGACAAAATCAGACTGTTAAATGTTAAAATCCAACACATATCATGATGTAATAATTTAACCACTGTG
>CAESWR010000016.1:1222609-1238569 GCA_903171835.1 Mullus surmuletus | reverse complement strand
ACACTAATTATGTGCATCTTCCTCTTCTTGGAGAGTTTAATGCAAAGGCTATGGCCTTGAAATTGACAGGAAAAACAAGATTTCCTTGTGGGGTTTGAGAAGTTCATTTTCCACATCCTGTGTCAAATACAAGCCTTTTCTCTTTTCTTCTCAAACCACAGCTGCCTGTGTTTGTCTCCTTGTTACAGCTGTGCTCAGCAGAAGGGTGACCTTGAGGACAATGACACCACACAACGTGGCTGGAGTGGTCACGACAAGAGCCACTACTGGCTCCCTGTGCCAGACTGAATGGTAGTTGATTCCAGTTCCATGACTCATTATGGCCCACTATAGTCAGGAAGCCAACTATGCGGGTGGAATGTCGGCAAACATAATCATACCAGCTTCATGTGTATGATGTTGTGCTGACCAAGAACAGGCATGAGAAACAGTTGGAGCACATGCATCGATAAATAAAGGGACAGCAAAGCCAAAAGGCAGTGAAGTTGCCTTTTATCTGCCTTGGACACGGAGAAGGTGTGGTTGGGATGAAGGATGTTTGGGGACTGTGAGCCTGCCAAACCGGAATATGGAGGAAGGACAGAGCAGAGATCTGCTAGTGACCTTAGCACGCAAACCACGGCACTTCTATTGTCCACTAACTACAGACAGATAAAGAGCTATCCACATACATGACAAAGAAGAATAAAGTATCCTGTCATCCTGAAATAAATATAACTCTTAATAATTCATCCCTACTGATAACTATCCTGACATGGAAAGACTAGAGATGGGAAATCTGATACTTTCAAAATTCTTCGACAAACTGTGACAAAAGGAGATGACAGAAGTTGTGTTTGGGTTGTGGTCGCCTTGGAGACAGAATACAGATCCAAGCAAAAGGGTCAGAGGTTGCCCTGTTATGGAATGTTTACCAAAGACGGAGAGGATGAGGACTGGTACCCCTGTCAGAGCACGCATGACACCCTCTTGTAAAACAACCCTTTGCTAAATTTGACAGCCATGGTCGGTGCCTTTTTCAGAAATGGGGCTCTTCAGGGGATACAGAGCGGGTTGTGCTGGTGGGAAAGCTCGGCACTTGAAGGTGACTGATATGTTGTTTCCGACTGTAACATTCAGAGGAAGGTGGTCAGGGGTCAGCAGCCTCCACCCGCCTCTGTGGCTTGGCACATCCTCTGCAGCCACGGACCTCTAAAAATAGAGTACACATAACAAATAGCTCTTGCACCATGCATACCTTAAATTTGTCAGCACTGATTACAAGTATGAAGCCAAAACAATGGCCACTATAAAACAGCTACATCAAACAACTTATTTGGAAATTAATAACACAACGATGAAAGCAAATAACGCACAAAGTAAGCAAATGTCTCTCAGTGTGAGGACTTCACAGTGAATCAACAGTATATAAAAAAAAATAAAAACCCATCTGTTGCAACATAACAATGCAAGACCAACAACACTGCAAGACACCTGCTACACTAAGTAAGTAATAGAACCTGCCAACATAAACACTCTGGGCAAAGAATAGCACCTCCACCATGAGAAAAAACACCTGCTGTGCCACAACATCCGCTCAGGTTTAGCTACACATTAGATGCAAGAATAACAGCCACCTGCTGAAGACTAACAATAGCCACCAGCGATATTAGCAAGGGGCCGAGAATCTATTCCCTTGAACCCAATACCTTATCGCCATCATCGGGTCAGTGAATGTCCACTCATCGCAAACATCCACTGCCACATACCACCACTTCACATTTATCACGGTTACATAAAAGACAGAACAGCCTAAGTATGTGCTTGGTACAATCACACCACTGTGTTATACTCAGTCCCAAGAGGTGTTGGGGGAACAGAGGGTACATGAACAACATAGCCCTTGCATAATCCCACACAGGTTGGAAGGAATGCAAATACAAACTGAAAGAAACTTCGGCCTTAATCAGACTCTGCAAATCAACAAGTGTACATGCACAGTCCAACACAGTCATAGGCAAGTCATGAGATTAAATATTTATATTTCCAACATATACTTCGGCAGGCAACACAAAATCTGGCAGCCAACTTCCAAAAAATGTGTCTTCGATAATAAATAAACCAATAAAAACAGATCTAAATATTATTTTAAAGGGAGTTTGTCTCATATTGAAGGCCCCCGTTGACCTTCTGCCCTGTGTTTTTGTGAAGAGAACGTACAAAAAACAATGAATATTAATGTACAGTAGTAAGGTCTAACATCTACACTAATGTGTAAGATCTGTCAAAGATACATCACCATTTTATACTCAGGATGAGATTATGTCCCATTATATAATGAGTTTAGACTCACATGAAAAAGTTGGTCTCTGGGAGGAAAATTCTTTATGTTCCTCCATTAAAGCTATTAATGAACAAGGTGTAGCAAAAGTAAACCATAGATCAACCAAGTAATTATACCATACTTAAATAAAGTAGGACATAAGTGCCTTATTTTTCAATATCTTACTATAGTATTATTCGTTTGTTTTTTCAGCTTGTAATACACAGCTGTCAGTTTTGGTCCAAGTAAAGCTTTACCTTTGGCTCTTCTCCACATCTGCCATGTGTTTACATCATTTAAAGGATTTGTATTGTCTGGCTAAAAAGATTAAGTGGGCGTCACAACACTTTCTGTCTGAAAGGATTCAACAGTCCCCACAACTATTAACTACACAGAATCCCCTTCATGAAGTCATCATCTCTTTGGCCTCAATCAATCACCCCACAGGGCCTCCACTGTAAAAAGCCTCTTATTAGGCGCAGTGAAAGCACTGTTTACCCAAGCTCAGGCAGTTACCTTGGGTTACTTTAAGAATGGAGGTTGTGGAAACAGTTGCCCACAGACATAATACACCACAGGTCAGAGAGTGTGTTGCACCATGTCTCCAAAATTAACCTCTGTGCCAAAAGCGATATCACTGTCCTTTGAACGATTTGACATGAAAGACAAAGCAATGCTAGCGAGAGATTGCAATAGATCTTGCAGGAATGTGAGGAAGCAAATGTTTTCTAACAGAAACAGCCTGTTCATCACTTAAGGTTACACTACTATACATCACCACATAATCAGATAAAACATTTAAAAGGAAGTGATGCCCTTCTTTTTAAATTTCAATCCAAACAATGTGGACAACAATGCACAGAAGCTCGCTGGAGTGCTCAGTCTTGTTCATTTCACCCTCATTCTGAAGGAAATGGCAAAGCAAGGCTGCCAAAGTCATTAAGTGAGCAAGCGAGGGGTTTGAAGAGGCACGTCTCACTTGAAGCGTGTCCCCCTACAACCCCCCCTTGTCTGGTTTTTCACCTCACAAACCCCCCTCCTGACCCCTTTGTTGGGGCGAATGGGCCTAGATCTTTGGAACCAGCTAATTATAGAGTTTTAACGTCTGCTTGGCTAAGCCCTAAGTGCTTGGGGACATTCCTACAAATGGGAGATTCAATTGGTCGAGTGAGTTTGTGTCTGTGTGTGTGTGCATGCGCACGCACACCGTCTGTGTTTGCTGTTTTTATTTAAACCTTTGTAGCGCTACGTCCCAAGAGAGGGAAGGTGTCATACAGTCCAACCATGGACAGAAAAGACAAACCAGAAACCACCATTCAAAACTGCACACCAATGTACAATACAAGTCCTCCAACTGTACAAATGTCTTTTCTTTCGCTATGCTTAAGGTACGATTTGTCTGAATAGACCAAAAACAACATAGTTAGAGAGGCTGTCAAGTCGTGCAAGGGTTGCAAGTTTGTTGATTAAGGAAATGGAAGGACTGTTAGCCTATTTTTCACTCCACTGGGTAAAGAGTTTCTTACTCACCACAAATTTAGGTTTTGCTCCAAGGACTAGTGCAGGTCCTGAACTGGCTGTAGCAGAAACTTGTGAATGTATAAGATTCTGTGATGCTGCTAGCACAGATTCTGAATCCCCTTCCTGCACAAATGAAACGAAAACATAAAAGTGAAGCCGTTGCAGTACGAAGAGCAGAACAAACAATTGATCATGACAAGACACCCAGTGACAAACCAAAACTGTAGTACTTCATACTGGCCGGTAGGGGACAGACAAAATGACTCTCTGAGCGAGTGAATGAAATCTATTTCTGGATCTATTGTGCATGTGATACATTAATTTAAGCCTGTTATTTTAAATGCAGCTGAGACTGCAACCAAATCCAGAAAGGCGTGTACCAGGAGTTGTCTTCGATGGAGGGTAGGGGTGCTGTCCTTAGAGGAGGTCACACTGAGGGCATTCTCAATTTCCTGGTCCAACTGGTCCAACTTCATCAGCAGCAACACCATTGAGTCCAGGCGAGCATGGTCACGCTAAATAAAGACAAAAGGCAATGATGACACGGGACAAAATATCAGCATGTTCTTAATGGTCCTGCTGGGGATAAATAACACTCTGGATAATACTTTCTGTTGTCCATTAAGCTGATCCACTTATCTAACCCCAAATAAACCAAATAAATCAGCAGTCAAGTTCCTATTTGATCTACTTAATCAATTCAAAATCATCTATTTAAAGTCATTCCGGCCTCTGTTGCTTCTGTTGTACCTGCTTTGCTGGTTTCCTTTTGCTTTATTTTGCACAGTCCATAGTATATACATATTATTCTCATTGATGCTTGTTTGATAAGCAGCATTGCTTATGGAACTTAGTGCACTGACATAAGAAAACATATTGCACAGTTATTTGGTCATTTTAACCCATGTCACTTATTTTGATTCTTAATTTGAGGTGTTTTTGCTAAGATCTATTCTTTTGTTCCCATTCTCGTTTTGCGGTTCACTTGACTGGCAACCTTCAGATTTTTGCCACTTGGTCATCTAACCAGCACTGTTCAGCCATCCGGTCCAACCCGCATAAGAAGTCACACACTGACCTCAGGTGGTGTGTTTGCAGTAAGACAAGCTGATTGAAACAATATCTCTTTCCTTCAGTCTCCCACAGACTGTCCCCCTAATATATTCCATAGGTGTCTTATCTAATACAAATCCACGTTAAAAGTAAAAACATGGGTAAAAAGTCTTCCTCTTGACACACAGCTTTAATTTCCTTATTCCTGTCTTGTGCTCCAGGTCTGGGTGTGGCTTTCTTACAGAACTTCTTTCCCCAAGAAGAACCTCATGAAATGACATCACGCCGCCAGCTCATTAGTCCCAAACAAACCTTGTTACAACCTCCTCTAAGAGACCCTTTTAAACACTTTATGAGGGTGAGCTCATGGGACACACAGACACAGTGATTGCATGATTCTGCAAAGGGATGGAAAGATGTTAACATGTGGATGTGAGCCCTACTCTGTCACTGTGCAGTGGATGTTCTTAGGTGATCTTGTTAGCCAAGAAAAAATGATACATGATAGATGAAGCATATATCATCTTGTGAAGTGGCTAACTTTGCTTAATCTTGCTCAAGTTAAGTTT
Organism: Mullus surmuletus; assembly: GCA_903171835.1. Classification (NCBI taxonomy): domain Eukaryota; kingdom Metazoa; phylum Chordata; class Actinopteri; order Syngnathiformes; family Mullidae; genus Mullus; species Mullus surmuletus. The sequence continues at coordinate 1,233,124 of CAESWR010000016.1, read as the reverse complement.
ACAGTCGGTGTGTGCAGATTTTTCTATGAGCAGAGTGTGACTAATATGTAATGTGTGTAGGGTTGACAGGCTTATTAATCTCTGATAGCATCTGCATCAGGATACACAGACTACAGCAACAGCCCTGTGCCTGCCTCCTAACTGCATCCCTAATAAAGTCTTATGACTTGCGCTGGATTTATTTTCCAGTTAGTACCCAATTACCCTGTCAAAAGCTGGTCCTATTCGGTTTGCTGAAATGAATAGATGTCTAGGGCCATGTGTGTTGCGGCAATGCATCTCACACTGATGCTTTCGCTGGCATTCCTAGCCAGTGGCAGTGCGCATTGCTGTGTTCTGCCTCTCTGGCAAAGTATCACAATGAAACATTGTGTCGTGGTAAAACAATGACATCTTTACGAGGCTCCACTGAATGAACAAAAGCATCTGGTTTGAGAAGTCAACAACAACCACAAAACAGCAGAGTAAAAAACAAGTGTAGCACAATGTCAGGCGCCTCAGAAAAGCAATGATTTTAGGGGGCATTCTGGCGGTTTGGGTGCTTTTTTTTCCTCTTTCCCATCTTTTGAGGTTTCAGTCACATTCCTCTCCACTTCCTCTCCCACACTGTTTGAACTCCAAAACCCTCCTTCCCTTTTCTGTGCTCTTTTTCAAACCCACTCTTACACCTGATGTTCCGCATCTCATCTTCTATCCACTGAGATGCTGCATGAAAAAATTATGCATCAATTATACAATGACACGTGCCATTTTTAAGTGTTCTAATATAAAAAGAACACACAAAGATTAATGAAACACAGACAGTGAGCTGATGTTGCCAAGCAGTCTGCTGTCAGATAAACGACAGTTGAGCCAGTTTGGCCCTGAGGTCAGGATAAGGCCTTGTTGCTAAAACAAATAAACACAGTAACAAAGCCCAATATCAGGTTAATCTCAAGCCTTTATGTAAACCAGATGGGCTTCAATTTACAAACTGAATCTGCAACAGCAACAAGGTCCACAAGGAATTTGCCTGACAATATTTTGTTTGGGATCATTCAAAGTTGCTGTTGTCATTTTTTGAGGCCGTCTAAGAGATATGACACAATCTCAGTTTTGCATTTTTGTACATCATATGCAGAAGCTTCTTCTCATTTTTATTTGACACAAAGTGCCATATGTAATCTCCCTTGAGGACCAAAATGCTAATGTTTACTACCTGAATAAATTCATGTTGTAATGACCTTGCCAAAAGCACATTTCCTAAGTAAACTGGCAACACACAATCTGCACACCCTATGGTGAAAACCCTGCAGTGCTGTCAAAGACCAGAAAAGTCATTAACATATGGTAAATGCATTGCCTTTGGCGCCTTATTCTTTTATGACTGAACTCCTCTTTTCGGGTTCCAGCAGCCAGATTTTTTTTTATTTAATCCAAAAGGTTTAAAGTCATCCAAAGACTGAAACTGAAGCCAAGAGTAATAAATGCAGCACTGGTTTTCCATGTCCCAGCACTGGACTGCAATCTCTCGTTTTTGGCAGCTGATGGAGTGACGTCAAGTCTTGCTCATGTCTAAGAGGGCATCCAAATTTTCTACACAAACACAGAGTTTATCAGCGAAAAAATCCTCCATAATATGTTAAAATCTCCAGGATTAGGCAACCCATCATTGCTTATTTTCTTTTCACTTCTCAAGGCCATTATATGGCATTATTCACAAGAGGACGGGAGAATCTGTATGAGAAAAGTACATGACATCACACATTACCTGTGTAGAGTTCTAATGTGTAGCGTAATGCCAGATGATCATAAAACAATCTTCAATGCAGCATATTATCATACAATAAGAAACAATGAGCATTAAAGCTGCCTGCATCACCCAATAATGAATTGATATCCAACTATAATTGAGAATCTTGATTATCCCATTTCAGAGAGAATCGTGGAGCACCATGCAAATGAAATTTAACTTAATCTTTTATGGAGGAATAAAAATTCACTCCCATCCCTACAGCTGTAGAGTCACTAGCATATTCAAGCTTTTATATCAACAATACATTTGGATAAGCCATAGAAGTCTGCACTTTTGCTTTTTACACTAAACAACATGAGTCCCTTTTTACAAGCAGGTGATTGTCTTCAACCAGAACATATTACAAGAATTCAACTTTCCACAATATGGTACTTGTCTCAACAACATGCCTACTTAGTGTACCGTGTCTCGAAAATAATGGATTTCTTGTCATTCCGAAAGGGCCAACACTGCAACTAGCAATAATAAACACTACCACAGCTCTTTGGTTTTTACTTTGTAGCAACAAGCTCAAATCCATGAACTGCATTACATTTTTGGCCCTTTATTGTACCTAATAATCAAGCTGGCCGGCCATGTGTAAATACAACAGCATAATATTTCGCTAGGGAAGGCATTTTATGCCTTTCAACTACGAAGATAAGTTGGGCTTTCAAATCTGTGTGTGCTCAGCCTGTATGCCCTTATAGGACCTTGTTTTGCAATGAGTGGTTGGGAAAGAGTAAAACATTTCACAGATCCCCCCACTCACAGATCTGTAAGCATGTGAGAGTGAAGTCATTGTTTTCCGAGATGCATGCCAGAGAGTGGGACAAAAATTATTCATCTAGCCTGTATACGCCAGTTCGTTTTCAAAATGGACTTTATATAAAGTGCTGACATGCCAGAACTATGATTAGTACACAGGCACAAATAATATTTGTGTCACCTAACATCGCTTGTATAGCTATATCATATTAGGCCTTACCTTTCTCATGCGTACTTTCACCATGCTGTCCTCTCTCTGGTCTCCGGGCTCACTCGCCTCATCTAAAACTGTCCCGGCAAGGTGTGTGTCACTGTAAATAACCATCTGTGTGGCCTCATCTGTTTCCACCATACTGGAGACTGTGGCCCCCAGCATGTGGCGTTCGCTCTGACCATCTGCCGCCTCAGAGGCAGGTGACTCACTGAGGTAACAACCAGAGGGCTCGTTGCCATGGAGTCCCTCTGGTGAGAGCTCATCGTTGACCACTGCCGGGTCTGGTAGCGGCATTTGGGCGTGCTGCTCTGTAGTGGTGAGTTTGTCATCCATATGAGAATGAATAGCTGGATTTTGGGTCGAACTTGAGGCAAGATTCGTTTGAGAGGCCGCTTCATGGGTGTCACTAGCGTCAGCGTGGCTAACCTCTGGAATAGTGTCCAGTTTAACACAGCTATTTTCCATCTGATGAGCTATAGTTTGTACTTCATGAACATTCAAGTCCCCAGAAATGGACATTCCGTCTTTGTTTTCAGCCAATTGGACTGTCGTTATTTCCAAATACGGGTCTGCACATTGAGCAGTATTTGTTATTGTGGGATCTCCAGAACCTAATTTGTCAGATGATGCCATGTTGTTAATTGTCAAAGAGCAACACTGACCTTCAACACATATATCAGAAGGTATGATTGGCAAATCTGCTGATTTCTTGTTGCTTTCCTCTTGTGCACTTTGCTCCTCCAGAGGCTCTTTGGTTGCTGTCATGTCATCATTATACTGTTCCAATAATGTCTGGGAAGACATTTCACAACCACAGGCCAGGTCCAATACTCCAGAACAGTCATGATGAGCCCGCTTTCCCTCTTGAATGTCTCTGGAGTGATGTTTGAGTCCTGCATTTTCATTCAGAGCTTCTGGGTCATTTAATCCTTCCACCTTGTCAGCAGAATCTGAGCTCCGGGTTTCAGTTATTCCTTTGTGTCGCTCTCCTTCTTCTTCCTCTAAAGTCCCAACTGGCTTCACAGTTTTGTTAGCCAGTGACATCACATCACCACACTCCATCACATTAACCGAACTATATGTCACACCAGCAGCTGAAGTTACACTTGCGCCAACATGGCCAGAGCTGGAAATCTTCTCTTCATCCTCACCTAGGGGGTCAGCCTGGGGTTCTTGCTCACCAGCAGCAGAGGACAGCTTCAGTGCTGTCTCAGAGATTTCAGGAGGTTTGCTGTAACTATCTGTATGACTCTCCTTTGTTTCCTGGTGATTTGGAAATCTGCCAGGCTGTTCGGCACCAGATTCAGACAGTGGGGGCCCATTGTCTGAAGGGATAGAGATGCATTGTTGCTCTTCACGAGAGATATGTGGATTTTTAAATACTTCATCATCATTGCCGATGTCGAGACTCTGGTTGGTCTTTACGCCAACCTCACCTTCACTGGTGCTCGAACTCTCACAGTGACCAAGACTATCCGTTGCACAAAAAGTATTTGCACTAGTAGGCTCCCTGTTCGAGTAAAAATGAAACTCTGTGAAATTGCTAGTGCTTGGAGTTTGGAGGTGGTCTGCACCTTTTTGGGGAATTTCAGCATCTAACAACTCACAAGAGTCCGGAACAACCTCTGCCTGCAGATGCAATTGAGCTTTTCCAGTGATGTCTGATACCTTTAAATGTTCCGACTGATCATTTTCATGTTCAACAGAGGTGGTCACCTCTGGCTGCTGAGCCAGTTCATTTGTGGGCAGTTGATGGCAGCCCTCTGGCATAGAGGCACACCGTGTCCGTCGACCTTGTTTGGAAGCCCCTGAACCCATCCAAACACCCTCACTGTCAACTCCATGACAGCAGACCAGATCCAGGTCGTCATAACTGTATTGCAATCCTGATGGGTGTGTCACATGCTCCTCCCAACTTCTTTTGCGAATAGCTACCGGCATGGTGGACAGCAGGCACTATCCCATAGAGCTGCTTTTGACTCCAGGCAAAAAGTAGAATGAAACCTGCAATTGAGAGGAAGAATAAGACAAGAAACAGTCACTGCTCTTGTTCCTAAAGAATTCGCTGGAAATGAATGAACAGATGATAATGTGTAAGTAATGTTTCACTGAAAAAATTACCGTGCTATAGAACTGTGAATGGAAAATTGTGTGGGGAGAAATAAATCCATACAGCATGATGTTGCTATATTTCACTTAGAATTTTTGTAATGATACATTATTGCTATGTTACTTATCATACAAATTTCAAAATTATGAGTTTTTATGACAGATGGTAAGGCTGTCTGCTTGAGAATACCATTGTATTGCAAAGAAAATGACTGTAATTACGTAAACAGTGAAAACTATAGCTGAAATAGACAATAAATCATATATTGTATTATATGACACTGCAATATCTGATGTATCATGGGGTTATACATTACACTTTTAACTCCATGGAAAGACTAAATTACGCATAAATTACACATTAATAATCGACCTAATCGTTTATGATAAACCCTCTTTTCAGGCAGTGCTCCAATTTTCTTATTAAAGCATTCTTTCTACCCTGGATGGCTTTGAGACAGTTCTATTTGCTCGAAGTTCAACACAAAGCAAATAGAGAAGTCTGCATTCCAAAACATTAAGATAATCATTAAGATAAACGTGCATGTAACAGGTTTACGCTGATATTTTTACACTGTGTCCAGAACCAGTTCGTCCACTCCAGATCACTACCCTTTAATATCTTTTGGGCTTTAACTGTTTTAAAAGGTTTGTGTGTTAACTGCCTTTCTATGCTGACCACAAGACGATCAATAGGGACTGACGGACAACAGTTAACATATTATTAACACTTAATGACAGTCCCTCTCGACTGTGCGCTCAGTTTTTGTTCTGTTCTTGCCAGAATGTACAGATGATTTCAACGAGCAGATTTTCGCCACAGAATAGTATGCATAGTTTCACAATCACTATGGAAATGTTTATGTACCATTTTCAAAAAAATTCTAAAAACTTATAACAGTGTATTGAACATCATGCTACCCATAGCTATACATTGAACCAATTCTACAACAATAACAGTGATATCAAAACTTGAGAGTTACGTTTTCTTTCACACCTTTTGATTCCTTAGAAGAATTGCCGTATGGTGTCCTTTGCCATCTGCACTTTCTGCGTGAACCTGCACCTGGTTATTAGCTCAAGAAAGACGGGTAGAGGAAATGTCCCAGAAAAGGTCTCTCCGTCAGTTTGCCATTGAACCAATTGCAGAAGTTTTGTTGCAGAAATAAAGATTTAATATTTCACGCTGGAGCTGCATTGTTTATTCCTCCATGTATCCAGTGATCAGAGATGAAGGGTTTTTTTAAATCCAGGAGCTATGTATTCAGCAAAGAAAAACCTGATGATAATCCAAAAAATGGGTTGCAGATCCAGTATTTGTTCTGAAAATAGTTATCCAGAGATACTTCGCAAGTTTCCTTTCCATTCAATCCGAGTGCAATTCGTCCACGGTTGGGAAATATGAAGCCATCTACATTCAAGTGATCTAACACACTGCTCAAGTAGCTGCTTATTCTCCGTTTCTGTGAGCTCTTTTCTGGTCCCCTGTAAGTATCTGTGCTGTAAAACAGTCAGAAAAGCAGAGAACACCCCAAAGGCAGGCAAAAAGCCGGGGAGCAGTGAAAAGTCCAAAGACAACTTCCATCTTGATCACATTAGAGTTTTTGCTGACGCTGAATGCTGAGAGTCGGGTGGTGTAAGAGGGGCTGGGTTTTCTTTTCCCCCACTCCACCCCTGGTCTCCTCCGTTCGATCCCTCTCTCATCATGTCCCCTCCCCGCTGGGTTTGACAGGGAGTCTGAGTCACATCCTAGGAGCCCCATCCCCCACCTCACAACTCACCCAACACACTATACGCATTTATTCACTCCACCCTCTTCTAATGGACTCCTCACGTTTTCAGAAACTTCCTTGCAGGTCTCCTTTTCTCTCAGGGTTGCTCTTTTCGTCTTTCTCGGCGGACCTTTGCCTTCATTCTTCCCCAGCTTCCTCTCTCGCTAAGCTAGGAAAGGCTCCCACCAGTTGGTTTAGATTAGTAATAGACAGGCTGCTTCGTAAGACCTTGGGCTGTGAGCCAAAAGAGATTGCTCTAATGTTTTGGCAGTTATATCTGAGGCATGCTTTTTTTCTGAATATGTCATCTTATAACTCTACAAGCATTCTTGACTAAACACACCGCACCGATGAAAAAAAACAAACAAAACCAAACAAAACAAAGTGAGATATCCTTACAGACGCTCTTTTCAGACAGCATTTTTCAAACGTTCCACAAGAATAGTTCCATAAGTGGAAAATCTCAATCTTGCCATTTTAAAAAAAGATATATGACGGAGGGGATAATCTAAAAAGTGTCGCCATCCTGATATTGCTCTATGAAAGGAGCCCTAAGTGAAGAAAAAACATTTAGCGCCCCAGATGCCAGTAATTCATTTCCTAATATAGTCATATTTCAGAGGCGCTGAAAGAAAGAATAGGCACAGTCTTGGAATATTCACTCTTGAGGTAACCGTTTATCAGATAACTAGGCAATTCAATTGAAACTGCGGATGTAAAACAAGCACAATATTTCACACAGCTGCCATGCCTCCTCATATACATTAGTACAAAAATGCATTTCAAACCCACAGTGATAACTTCTTGTTATACTCTCTTTAGTGTCACACTTGGCTATGGCTGGGCCACGTTTATCGAGTTAAGTCAATCCTAAAGGGACAAACCGTAAGTGAGAGAAAAGAACTGGAATGAAGCCCCCTCTGACCATTCCTGCGACCCCGGCCTCTAACCTCTGGGTCGTCCAGATGTGAGGTGAAGCTCTGGATGAGCCTTTTTTCCTCTGGGGCCCTCACTGGGAAAACTGTGCACCGCCATCAATGTTGGCTCTTAAGGGACACAGATGGTCGCATTCAAGGGAATGGGATCCAAGTTCAACAAGACTTCTCTGTAGCATGTCACATGATGCGCTCTGTGGTTTTACGCCGCCAAGTGCAGTGTAACGGGATACAGATCTGGTTGGTCACAGTAGCTGCCATGTGGATATGGCTGGTGATTGAAGTGCACAGGCCGACATAGAGAATGACTCAGGCAATCCACCCATTACCTCCTGTGGACGTTCAGCGCAGGCCTATAATTTAAAAAGCAAAGGCCTCCCTCTGCCAATCAGGCCATATTCCATGGCCACAGGCTAACCGGTCTACGTCATAATCTAATCCATCAGTCACATTTCACAAACACATGTTCCATCATCCAGCATGCTTGCTGCTCACACATCTGTATGTGTGGTTGTGAATGAGCTGAAAAGTAGTAAAGCATTAAATCATTATTATTAACTTAAAAACGTAACAGGTATTTTGAAATGAAAGGGTTTTTTTTTCTTTTCTGCTGTCATGTGTATGTGCAAATGTCATCTCAATTTATAATTTATTTACCTTTTAGATTCAATGTTACGGCCTGAATTTCACAGCACGAAAATTCCTAGAGGCAGCATCATTGGTCTACGTCGTTCAAGTACATGGTTAAGAAAGACCTATTCATGATTCACCCCATAATCCCCCACCGTTGGCTTCTTAAGTGGAGCAGCGAGGGCCCAAAGGAAACAGCCTCACATTCCTCACTGATATAGTTTATTATTGGAAAAATAAGCCAGTCTAAATCATGGGTATTGAAGAAAACAGTGTTTGGCCATGTCGGAAAAAGTAGGTGATGCCTGAAGTAAAAAAAAAATGCTTGTCCCTACTGTCCCTACTCTTACTGCGTAATTTAAGTCCTTTGACACTCAAAGAATGCTTTCTGATCTCGATCTCTTTAGATTTTTTTTAAAGCTTCTACAAATAACTGCTCATAAGTAGTTATCTAAAGTCGTAAAACCTGGCCACAGATTCAACAACACCAAAGAACAAAAAGTTTGAGTCTCATTTGAAGATCTAAAATAGCATTAACAAACCACACCAACATCCATGCAATGCTTTCCTGTCACTTGCCGTCCCCTGTGGTTAACGACGTCTTCCCAAAAGCACAGTCTTGTCGGTTTAAATAACTGTGTTTGCCTGGGTGGGAACTTAAAGAATTACATATATTGTTTGTGACAATCTCCCAACGACAGGATTTAGTCGAGGAAGAAAAGTTAATCAAGAACTGCACTGCAGGCTAATCTGAAAAAAAAATCGGTTGCTGTCTTAATTGAAAAAGTCTTTCATCATTTGTTGCTTTTGACATGCTTTGCTTATGTGGGTCTAAATCAAGACATCATCGTGGGAGAAACTGAGGGGAGCCTTGGCCACCATCATGGGTTATAGTGTGACTGCTACCGTGGGAACAGGAAGTACGAATTATTGAGGATACAGACCATAACAATCTCCAGGCTAAAATAATCTATCTAATCTTCTTTTTTGAGAGAGAGTGTGTGTGTGTGTGCGTGTGTGTGCGCGTGTGTGCTGAAGGGGGGACATGATGCATGTGTATGGTTAGTTCATGTTCGTCTGTGTGCCTGTTGTAAAACAAACCGCAGTGTCTTGTTTGGTTTGTCACATCAAATGATACAGTCATGTGTCATCTGGCCCTTAGATTATCATGACGACAATGGAAAAACACTGTCTTTCACACTGATAAACAACCATCAGTGTAACATCTGGGCTGGTCTCTTCCCATGTTGAGTGAACGCCTTGGATGATGAGTGTCTGGGATTTAAACAAGTAAAACTTAAAAGTTACAAAGGTAACTAAATTCTGAAATCTTGTAAATAATATAATATAATATAATATAATATAACATAAAATAATATAATATAACGTAATATAATATAATCTAATAGTATCCCTCAAGCCATTGCTGTTCATTGTTATTATCACTTTGTTATCAGTTCCATGTAAATGCTCTTTTCTTTGTGTGGTTATGTTACAGACTCTCTTGATTGACAAATATTTCACACAAAAACCGCCAAAAAACAAAAAAAAAAACACGACCGAATAAACACTGGATGATGTGAAGATGAATTCAATTGACTGTTTAGACAATTATTATTTCTGTTTTACAGTAACAATTTAGATAGTTGTGTGTTTATGTAATAGGATTTCTTTTCATTTGAAATGCATTGCTCACAGAAGCACGGTCATTGTGCTGGGCGATCTTATTATTGTAGACAATATTCCATTTTCAGCAAATAGAATTTGTGCAAACACAAAGGCACCTGAACCATTTGTTGGAGAAGATTATTGTTCACCAAAGCTCCAATTATTTTGCTCATTATACATTGTAAACACACTTTATCACATTGCACACCATAGAAACAAATATCCTCTTTATACGCTGGTTCCTGGAAAATCCAATTTTTCTGTTACCGCTTCTGAACCTGATAACAACATAAGCTGTTTACGAAATAAAACTGCATTGTGGATTATTGGAAGTGGATAATAACAGGTGGGCAACTAGGCTGTCAATCTTCTAAAATCCAATTTCAATGCTTATTATTTAATGCACAAATGTATCCCATTTGTATTTGCTATTACAGTTATTGCATACACTTTACACGAGAGGGCATTCTATAATTCCGAGAAAAGCATTTAGACTAACAACAGGTGATAACAGCTGATTTGTGGACCTAACAAGGATGAAAAGTTAATGGATAATGGTAGTCCTGTACAGGCCAAACAGTTTGGTTTAATGATTTGACTATTGCGGTTGTGGATAAAAAAAATCATGACAGTTTTTGATATTAA
>CAESWR010000016.1:1200417-1221787 GCA_903171835.1 Mullus surmuletus | reverse complement strand
ATGTTTGTTTGCATTTTGTTTCCAAATGTATCCTCCCAACATCTGCACTCATTCAAGCATAAACTCATGTCGTGTTTGTTGACCTTGTGATCTGGTCCTGCAAAATCTGCAGTTCATTACTCCATTCTCATACAACAAACGCTATTTTCAGGTGCCAGAACAACAAGAAGGCATTATAAATTGTTCAAAAAGTTCTAAAGCCGCATCTTCAAAAGCACCACTGATCAGCTGTACCTTCACAAAATGATGATTGTGAAAGTTAAATATTTACCTTCCTTTTCGGACTCCCACACACAGGAGCAGAAACATTTATATTGCACTAAGAGCAGGGGGAAAATTAAATGCACAGCACCTCTACTTCAGGAAACTGTTTGACATTCCAGCCCACTCAGGAGCATGCAGGTCAGAAAACTTCACTATGCAGAGAAGAAACTCCTCAGAGGCCAGCTGGCAAGGTGGATGCCTCTATGAAAAGATGCTTCCTCGGACATCTGAAAATCGTTTGGGGCCTCTAGCGGCGACTTTTTTAATTCTTTATTTTTTAAAAAGCAGGTCCAATCAACTCTGAAGTCCATGGTATAAATGAAGATTGTTATAGAGATATGAAGATTCAATCACCACATCAGACCTACCTATACAGATAAATCTGAACAGTATGCAGCAACAGTAATGTTAGATTGGAGGACATCTAGCCAGTCTCTTCCAGGTGCGGTTCCTTATGTGTCTGACGATAAATGTGTTGATTATTGACAATTTAGATGCATTGTATTGACCCTCATGTGGAGGAAATGATGCATCAGAAACATGATTTCTCATGAAGTCTTTGAGTTTCCAATTCTCTCACAGCATCGTGTGCCTGCTGTCAAACAGAAAAGTGTTGCAATAGCATGACGCAGAAGAATGGAGGCGACAAAGTCATTTCTGTGAAGCTGAACGTGTGTAATCATCAATTACAGTAAACTGGACGATTCTGGCCGCTTGGAAGCATTTTTTTGAATGGAAGGTGATGCGGCTAATGCGTACCGTGTGCGTGTGTGTTTTTTCAAGTTCTGCACTGTCCTTTCAAATTAACTTCTGGTTAACTCCAGACACGCCCGCGATTTGCAAGAGCTTTGTGCGGGGACATTTCATGAGGGATATTCCAACGATGATGAACCTTGTCCACCATCTTTACTCACCAACTTCTCTTTGCGGCCGCCGGGTGGCATCGTTAGCAAAGATGGCGACTCCCCCTTTGGGAGAGTAATGCTGGGCTCTAATATCAGTTAATAACAGTTAAACTTGCCACAAAACCCTCACATCAAATTCCCCCCGGTCGATTTTTTCCCTGTAGTTTGTAGTTGCTGCGTCACTCCAGCAAACGGCGCCAACTGACGCACGTGCACGCAAACTTCGAGCCAGTGGCCCGTGCTGCGTTCAAGGTACCTCGGAACTTTCTACGTCTGTAGGAATACTCGCGACTGAGTTAAGTTGATACGGATTTATATTTAAGCAGCGTTGATTTAAATGTGTACGTTAAATGTAGACTGAGGGGAGGGTGTCGACACATAGGTGATTTTAAAAGAGGGACGCAAAAAAAAAAGTTTTTTGTCGTTTCTCCTTGGAAGTCATCTGCGGGAGTTCGTATTTCCGACGGTCCGTGAACGCGGCGTGAGGAGTGTGTTTTCTTCCGCGTTTACCTGCAAGACTAACCCGTAAATGTCCGCCGCCGCCGCCGCCGCTGCAGGAAACACATCAAACCCGTGATTTCAAGTCGAGAGGGGACGAGAGGGAGATGAACCGAATAAGTTCATGAAGGTGTAAACGAAAGGATCGATATAAAGTTTTTCTTTTGTTTCCGCTAAAGTTTTGTCTTCCGGCCGTCGCTGACTATGGGCTGTTGTGTGAGCTCGGAGGTGAGGTATCTTAAACAGGGCGGCGCTCACTGCCTTGCAAAAAGTGTGTATTTGTGTCTCTCTTTGTGTGTGTGTGTGTGTGTGTGTGTATGTGTGTGTGCAACCGTGCACCCGTGCACCCTCTTGAACAGTAGCGGCTTGTTTGTGCGGCCATAACACAGTGGGGTGTTTTGGGAGCAGCCGCCGCACGGAATTTCTCCCCGAACAGGCAACTTGGAGGATAAACCGCTCCTGTGCTGTTATTTATGCCTTGGCAGAAAAAACGTGACTGGAAACCGCTGGAGGAGCGCAGCTGCACGGACATCCCATGGCTCATCATATTCACTGTGTTCTGCATCGGAATGGTGAGTGTTTTGTGGTGTGTGTGTGTGAACTGTGGGTGTAGCTGCCCAGATGTCAACCCAACCAGATGTGTATCCATCAATATGTCATGTAGTTTCAGGGTTGATGCTTTTGTTTGTTATGATAAAGTGATCATGCTTATCTGCCCTGAAAACCCCCCCAAAAATCTAATTGAAGTAGTCATTTAATGTTTTAGAGAGGTGCTGATTTAACCTCTGGTCGCCCCTGTCTGATCAGATGCTCTACACCAGGGGTCGGGAACCTATGGCCTCGCCAGCCAGATGTGGCTCTTTTGGTGGCTGCATCCGGCTTAGCTGACATGTCTTAACATGACAAGTAATGAATAGTTACGCTGACATTTAAAGGAAAACATTACAGAAATCACAGTGTTAAAAAAAACGATCAAAATATAAGTTATTGTCACGCATTTCAACACGTCCATCGATTTTCTACGGCTGCTGTTCAGGGTTGCAGGTGGCTGGAGCCAATCACAGCTGACCTTTGGGGTCCAGGAGGGTCCGACACCTTTTTTATTAGATAATGCAGTCGCCTACAGGAGTCGTGAGGTCGAGAACTAAACTTCCCTCAATTTAATCAAAAAAGTCAGATCGCTATTTTATGCAGAGCAAAGCCTTTTGATGAAGAAGATGGAGAAAAGAAAAAAAGATGAAGAATATCGGACATTTAGAGACTTATTATACTCTAAAATTGTTGGTCTTACTTCAAAAAAACACATGCATTTAGTTGTATTCAGTGTTAAATATTATACGGCTCTCACAGAAATGTATTTTAAAATATGTGGCTTTCATGGCTCTCTCAGCCAAAAAGGTTCCCGTCCCCTGCTCTACACTTACACATACACACACTGTCCTCAACTTCCAAAACGGATCAGAAAAATCAGAAAAATGTCCAATAAAATCCAAATAAAACAGACAAGAATAGGTGTTACACTCAAACAATAACAATATATCTGTAGCTGCCTGGCTGGCTGCTGATACTTATATCAGGTAATCATACAGATGGGGGGGGAGGGGGGGGGGGTTTATTTCAGACATGGCCATGTTTATCTTTGCTAAATTAGAGACCAGAGATTTTATATTGTCCTGTGAATTGAAAGAATAGGCCGATCTTAATAAAAGCACGGAAGGCTTGAGTTGTTGTGTCAGTGTATCTTGCTGATAGGTATCTGCTCTAATCTACCTGCTCTAATCCCTGCCTCCCACAGGCATGCATTTGCATCTTCACCATCGCCACAGGAGCCGCCTCCAGGCTCGTCTCGGGATATGACAGTTATGGCAACACCTGTGGTCACAACAACACCAAGATCGAGGGGGTAGAGCTGAGTGGCCGGAACATGAAGGAAAAAAAGTCAGTGTTTACACCAGATGAGGTCATCTTCTAATGTTGTGCGATGGGAGGGATTTCTTTCAGATAACTCACTCTAATCCCGCCATGTTATTTGTCTTTCCTGTGACACAAACAGGCACGGAGAAAGCTCCTTTGCCCTCTCTGGTGGAGTGCTGTTGGCAGAGATAAATGCATTTGGAATTACATGTCTGCATGCAAGGGTTGCATCATTTAATCCTAATCTAATTTGCCGCAAACAGCCGCGTCTGTAAACACATCCCTATACTTCCATTTTTGGCAGTTTGTTAGATGGAGCCGCCGCTGACCCACTTGCTTGTGTTTGTACAGCAGCTCAGTGCTGTTCGTTAGTGGAAACGACTTGTAATTCTTAGCCTAAATTACTTTTAAAACGTGATCATTCTTTACAGTTATCCGAGGATAATGTGTAACTTTTATCATCTGCATGTCTTCATGTCATAATTTATGTGAGAAATCTTTTAATCAGATTCCTCCCATTTGCGCTCTGGCTCTCCATCAGCATGCAGCCTCCAGGCCCAGTTTCACTGAAACAATGGGTCACACTTTATTGATGGGCTGATTGCCCGTCGAGGCTTTGAATAAAAAGGCGTTTCTGTCACAAAGAGGGATCTGTGCAGCGGGACAGCAAATTTCCCCATCTTTCATTTTCTGCCCAGACAGAAGCCGTTTGAACTTCAAATTCACTCACATTTTCATCAAACTTGAATGCTTTTTATTATTATTTCATTCCATCATTTGTGTCCAAGCACCGAAGGGTGCAAGGACCCTATTGTTTTCCTAATTTGTTACTATGTTATCTTGATGTTTTTCAAGATAGCGGTAACTCATTCACAAGAGTCTTGAAATTTGGCAGACTTAAAGGGAAGTTGGCTATTTTT
Organism: Mullus surmuletus; assembly: GCA_903171835.1. Lineage (NCBI taxonomy): Eukaryota > Metazoa > Chordata > Actinopteri > Syngnathiformes > Mullidae > Mullus > Mullus surmuletus. Next base: position 1,217,286 of record CAESWR010000016.1, on the reverse strand, counting down.
GAATGAAATCCGCTGTGTCAGGCTGATTTGGGCCATTTTTAGAGGTCATATTTGAGCCACACGCTCCAAGTGGCTTCATAGAGTTGGCTGGAAATTTTGCGTATGTCGACCTTGGTGTTTCTCGAGTTTCTCAAAACGGACTGAAACTTTGTCAGTTTTGTCTGTGTGTTGCAGTGGGGGGGTCAAGGGCCCCTTAGTTTGGTTTTATTTTGTAAGACCAACTGTAGGAGCAACACATTAATGAATATTTCCAAATTCTCCCTCAGATATGTCTTCTTTCTGGATCCGTGCAACCTTGACATCATCAACCGGAAGGTAAAGTCCATTGCCTTGTGCGTCTCCAAATGCCCGTCCACCGAGCTGAAGACGTACGGCGACTTAAAGCAGTTCGCTCTGAATAACGGTGAGAAGCACAATGGTGAAACTGTCTCAAAGAAAAGCTCATTCAGTGTGTATTGATATCTTCAGACATTCATCAAGGTTTTTTCCTCTTCTAAGGGTCCGAACTCTGCACATATGATATCTCTCCAACAAGATACCCAAGCCATTCAGAAAGAAACACTAAATGTCCCAAACTTCCTGTTCCACCAAGGTAACCGAGTGCTCCTTTTCTTTGTAAATTTTAATAAGAGGCTCTCCTGCAAAATAGAGAAAGAAGAGATTGTGAGAGATTCGTGACAGATCCATCATTTATTCATGTAATAAATTCCAGCTATTCACATGAAATAACCGTTCCGCTTCCAATATGCCTCCGTTTCATTCAAACGGATGTAACCCCTGGTCTTTATTTTTTCTTCTTTGCAGTAAGGCCGTGCCACTGTTCCGCCGCTGTATTCCTGCGGATATCGGCTGCTATGCTGAATTCGCGCAGGCGTTCGTCACGTTCGTGAGCGACAGCAGCGTCCTGCGTCGGGTCGTCGCAGGCGTGTTTGCCAGCAAGGACATCATCATGGGCCTCTGTCTGATGGCTTTAGGTAAAAACACACACATGTATGTACGTACGTGTGCGGATATTGAAATTCAAAGCCAAGACACCGCTGTGCTTTTAGATCCTCTGCTCGCTCTGCACCGCTCTAATTGCTCATGAGGATTCAGTGGGAAGTCGAGCTCCGGAAGGAAAGCTATTTCTGTCATTACAAAAAAAAAAAACAGGAAATGTCTGAGTGGTTACTAACATTGTATGCAGGGAAGTTTTGCCCACGGGCATTAATTTGGAGTCGACTTGAACTCCTAATGGTGCGGCAAAAAAGACAGAAAGAAATCCTTGTCACTTTCAGACATCTTTTCATCACAATTATTTGATTTGGCTGGCATTGAATTTCAAAGGCCGATGACTCATAGCGGGAGAGTCATCCCCTGTGTGCTTTTGTCACTCGCAGCGTCATATTTCATCGGGCAAAACTGTTTGTTAATGCTTGACATGACCTGGACCGTGACTGTTTGAAAAAAAATCACGAGACACGCTGCTTTTATCTTTGGTGCAGTTCTTTCCCTGATCATGATGGTCATCATTCGATACATCTCCAAAGTGCTGGTGTGGATCCTTACGATTCTCGTCATCATCGGCACAATTGGTAACTGCCCGACTCTCTGCGATCAAACACTTTCCCGCATTTTTAGCTGTTTTGCGCCGACCATTTTACGATATGACTGTGATGTTTCTAGGTGGCACCGGCATCCTCTGGTGGCTGTATGTGGACCACAGGAATGCCCTCAACAACAACACCACTTCGGTTTTGGGGAAAGAAGTGGCATCTGATAACGTCAAGGCCTTGCTTGTGTATGCAATCGGTGCTACGGTTTTCACGGTATGTGTCAACACATCGGTGCTTGGAGGCCAGTGATGGTACAATTGTTAAAACAGTAGAGTTAATTATATCTATTTATTATAAAAAAACGTGAGAATGGTGGCGGGAAATGCTTTAACCCTTAGAGTTTAGGACGTTTTTTTTTGTCCAGACCGAATGCCCCAAATTTAATGTTGATAATTATTGACCTATCTGAGGCTCTTGTAATAATAATGATTAAATCCTCCTTGAATTGCATTTTATGGACATTATCTGAGTTTTTGTAAAAAACAAAACAAAAAACCCCCCAAAAAAGTTAGTTAGTTCGATCAAAATACTGTGGACTTTCATAAAGAAACTGGCATTTAGAGGGTTAAAATCCACCACAATAATGAATATTTGATATATCTATTTCAGGCTGAAGCTGATTGAAAATATTGACTCATTTAAATAGGGACAAAAAAATGAATGTTATTTTTACAGCAGTTTTTATGGAGGGGACGTTTTTCATCCTGAGGGACGAATGAGAAAGTTTTTTGAAGGAACTCTTAAAGGTTGAAATACTGAATCTCAAGTATTACAAGGCAGCAACATAAAGCTCTGTGTGACCCTGCAGGTGGTTCTGCTGCTGGTGATGTTCTTCCTGAGGAAGCGCGTGGCGCTCACCATCGCCCTCTTCCACGTGGCGGGGAAAGTCTTCATCCATCTTCCCCTGCTGGTGCTGCAGCCCTTCTGGACCTTCCTCTGCCTCATGCTCTTCTGGGTCTACTGGATCGGTGTGCTTCTCTTCCTCGGGACCTCAGGTTAGACCGGGGGGCTCATCGTGATCCATTCATGCCTTTGCAGGTTTACACTCTAAAAGTAGTTTGAAATGTCAGAGCAGCACACAGACTACGTCCTTATGCTAAGTGATGCGTTTGTGACATCAGACTGTTGCTTGTGACATTTTGTTCTGATTTAGTGGCATGACCTCACTCCCACGTTTGGAATCTTGTGCTTGTCTCGTGATGTGGGACGACCAGTCAAAGAACCATTTCTCTTCTCATCTCCCACTTCCCCTTTCCACTGGTGCTTTTTCAATTCCAGCAAAGCCGCATTTAAAGCAACAACCGCCTCATTTGAATTCAAAACAAAAAGTCTCTTTGTGTAGAATTAAACAAATTACTTGCTCAGATTTAACAACATGAATGCCACTAACCGATTTTTGTCAGTTTGGTTTGATGTTTGTCCAAATATCAGTGCATAAAAGCTCCAATGTCGCCGTCTACGTATGTTTCACACAAAATGACGCAACTTGGCAACTGAAAAGAAGAACAGAAATACAGCAGCCATCTGCGTTTCCCTCCGCAGGGACGGCGGTGAAGAACAACTCCACACACCTGGTTGAATATGAGCTGTACGGGCCCAGTCAGTACCTGGTGTGGTACCACGCCGTGGGTCTCATCTGGATCAGCGAGTTCATTCTGGCCTTCCAGCAGATGACCATCGCCGGTGCCGTGGTCACCTACTACTTCACAAGGTAGGGAAGATGTCTCCACATATATAAAGCATGTCGAAAACACACCCACAATAATTTAAGCCTTTTTTTTCCCCCCTTAAGAAACAAGTCTCAGATGCCAGTGACCCCCATTCTCTCCGCTATGGTTCGCACATTCCGCTATCACCTGGGCACGGTGGCCAAAGGCTCCTTCATCATCACCTTGGTTAAGATCCCTCGCCTGATACTCACGTACATTCACAGTCAACTCAAAGGAAAGGTGAGCGTTGAAACAACACTAAATTGATCAACTCTGAAGTCACATTTTGGCGTCCAGAGCTTTAAGTTTTGTTTTTTTTCATCTCCCACAGGAAAACGCCTGCGCTCGCTGCATGCTGAAAGCGTGTGTCTGCTGCCTGTGGTGTCTTGAGAAGTGTCTCGCCTACTTGAATCAAGTAAGTGAGATGAGGTTGGTGGAAGGAAAAGGCATGAAGAGCTCGGGTATTTCAACAGCGTACGTGTCACGCTTTTTCAGAACGCTTACGCAGCCACCGCCATCAACAGCACCAATTTCTGCATCTCGGCCCGCGACGCTTTCACCATCCTGGTCGAGAACGCCCTCCGAGTGGCCGCCATCAACACAGTGGGCGACTTTGTCCTCTTTTTGGGAAAGGTACTGCCAAAGATCCCCCGGACTTCTCACAACCTTTACAAGTTCAGCCCAGTTTTCGCTGACCATTTTTCCATGTGTACTTCCAGGTGCTGGTGGTTGCCTGTACAGCTTTCGCCGGCGTCCTGGCGCTCAACTATCAGAGGGAGTACACGGTGTGGGTTTTGCCTCTGCTCATCGTCAGCATCTTCGCCTTCCTGGTGGCCCATTGCTTCCTCTCCGTCTTTGAGAACGTGGTCGACGTTCTCTTCCTCTGCTTTGCCGTGGACTCAAAGTACAACGATGGCAGCCCTGGACGCGAGTACTACATGGACAAGACCTTGATGGTGAGGGCACGCAGTGTGTGTTGTTACACCGGTGTGCAGATGCTAAAGGTTTGAGGAAGTGTTATTATAGTGTAGGTTTGTGGAGGCAAAGTATGACATCATGATGTGATTTCTTTTTTTTTTCCCACCCGTCGATTTAGTCTGGCATAGTAGACAGCATTTTCATAAAGCCTTTTACTGCTTCAGGCAACATAGTTAAAAAGGAGATATCATCACCTAGTTTTAAAATGGGAAGAGAAAAATCTATATTCTTCAAAGCTAATTTTGTCATCCATTACAATGTTGTTTAGTTTTGACGGTAAGTTTGTCTTTTGCCTCGCAGGAATTTGTGGAGAACAGTAAAAAAGCGGGTCGGTACAAGCCGGAGGAGGGAAGTGGGCGTGAAATGAAGTCCATGGTGAGTTGAAAGTGCACGATGAAAGCCGTGAGGTCAAGTCAGGGCAAGGAGAGGTGATGATCGACTGACTTTTCTTTTTTTGTTTTCTTGCAGGCGCGCGGAGGGACGTTAGCGTGAGCAGACGGCAGAACGACAGAGCTTCAACCACTAGAAAGCCTCAATCCAACGCTTCACTCCCACCAGCGTGACACTCCAGGGACAATAATGGTGCACTTTATACAGAGGTTACACGTCGTTCTGTCGAAAGATGCATTGATTTTTTGATGTAAACACTAATAGTTGTCATTTGAAAGAAAGCAGACTGGGGTTTGTGCTTTTGTTATTAAAAAGATGCCTTTGCATTGCATTTCCCATGTTCCTGAATTTTTCCTTTTTATGATGTTTTTAATAATATGAACAGTTTTAACATATTTGGATTCTTTTGCTACATAATTTTGCCAGCTGTTTGAGAAAAAGTTGTACATTTTGAACCTTTTAGCTAACTGTTTTGTCAAAAGGCTGACCGAGTTGTTTGTACTTCTTACATTGTTTTGTACTTGGATTAAAACGGTTTTAATTTCAGTTTTTGCGTCTGCATCTGTTACATTTTTTTAAGATCAAAACGCAAAACACGCAATACAAATCCGACTTGATCATGGCAGCACATGCAATATCTCTAACAAGAGGCCTGATTCCAACATGCACAGAAAACAAAGAAGGTTGAAAAAGTTCACGCCCTCTGTCGCAGCAGGCCAGTGAACACGTGGTCATGGCAAGTCTCACTTTCACCACCTGAGGGCAGCAAATCTTGCATAATGCCTGACAGCAGATTCCCTGCAGACTTCACGCCCTTTGAGAGGATGAGAGGAAAACTGCATTCCTCTGTAACCCCATTTCAGGATTGCTCAACTCACTTAAAGAAAAACATTGCTTTACATGCAAATGTGCGGCACAGAAAAATGTTTACCCCACAATACAATAAATCATCTTCAGAAAGTGCAAAGAAAGGCTAGTGTTTGGTTTGTACATGCTCTGTAATGGGAGAAATGTTTTCATTTGTTGTATTGTATTTGGATTTCCTTTCAAAATAGTCAGCGGAGGCTTTGCGTCTTTCAATTTCAAGTTTGAATTTTAAATTGTTGGAGAGATATCACAATAAGTGCTGTAGGCAGGATTCTCCACAACTCCCTGAGCAATGTAAAAGTAATCATAGTACTCAAATTAATTAGATTACTGTAATCAAATTGCTTTTGAGTCAAATTCTTTGACAGACCACAAGTCAAATTACTCTTTAAAAATGACTTAAATTACTTTCAAAAAAACAATTTCTATTTTGGGATATTTCAGAAGCCGAACAAGTTGGCGCAATAAGATTACTATTGAAAAGTAATCAGATTACTCTTGAAACTATGAAAATAGTGTTCAGAAAACTTATTGTGATATCTGCTAATTTTAAATGTTCATTTATCCTTATATATTGATCCTTATTGGGAAATGTAATCAAATTCAGTGGATATAGTCAAAAAAGTAACTGCTAGCTGTTTTTATAGATGATAAATAGTTACAGATAGTAATACATTATTAATAGATGACTTTTTAAAGGTTATTTTAGTACTTTTTGGAAAAGTAGTCTGAGCGCCTCTCCAAAACAATCAAATTGTACCAAAAAAAAACTCTTCAGGTGCTCCTCAGACAGCATTCTGCCCACTCTATCCCCCCAATCTGAGTGATCTCTATACTCTTGGACAGTGGTCCCATCGCAGAGCTCCGGCCACTAAGCAGTTGGGTTATTGATGGGAAAGCTCTCTTTGCGCACCGCTGCCCACCTCCATAAAAAAACCGGAATACAGAGGAGAACAGCTTGACGGCTGGTTGTGAGTCACAGCTAAGTGATCTTTTTAGTACTTACAGCACACTAACCGTTCCTGGAAGCCCTTTGTTATTGGACTAAAAGGCAGGAAAACACGCTCTGCCTGGGGCTGCTTTGGCAGGAAGCGGCGAGGTTTGGCAATGTGACCACCGCTGTTTTCTTGTATTCTTTGATTCGGTAATAATTATGCTGCTGTCACTTTTTCTTCCATTCAAGTTTACTCAGGTTCATTGATTTGAATATACTTAAAGCACCTAAGAGCAGATGCACAAATGCGCATCGATTTTTTGAGCCTTCAGCGATGTTTTGAAACCTCAATCTTGACATATTCAAAAGGATGCATGGAGGTATTTTCAGTACAACCAAATTAAATGATGATTTGCATCCTGACAAAAGCTTTAAAGCTCAGATTCAACTGATAAATAGTTTACGATCATCCTGTCCCACACCTCTCTGGATGGGTGTGTTTGTGCTGATGCAGCCATAGTAACACGAGCACTTATGTGTGTGTGTGTGTGTGTGAGTGAATTTGTGCATTTCTCAGGCTGTATTGACCAACAGTCGTGGCCATTAAGGTGAACCATAGTGCCTCCTCAGCAGCTCACCCTGGAAGCACAGCTCAGGCCTTTTCCACAGCGCATTCATTTTGCACACAAACGAGGCTCGGAGCGAGAGCAGGAGCCCCGCAATGCTGCTGTAGACGTGGAACAGCGAAGCAATTACACCGCTGAGGATAATGACAGTCATCATCCTCATCAGATATAGTGGAGCGCAGCACGCTTCCACCTACAGACCATGTTTGAACAATTCCTTACCTGTTATGGCACAAAAATAGCCCGCTCCATCTTATTTGGTTGGAAAGCAGCCTATTATGGATAAAAACGGAAATGTTTGTCTTCATAAGGCTGCTCTGCAAGAGCTGCCTTATTTACCAGCATGTGCTCTTTGGTCTGATTTATATAAACACAGAATTCCCCGTGTCTGTTTTTATTGACTGTCCCACTCGCTCACGGTGAGCTCAATAATAAGGGGTTCAATAGATATCTAACATAAGATATCTAACACGCCACAACACGAGTTTTAACATGCACTCTAAAATAGTCAATTAAAAATACATTACATAAGCAAAAGTGGTTTCAACCTCCAGTTTGGTTGTTTGCTTCCGACTGCTGATTGAAAAGAACTAATTCCATGTAGGAGAAATGAAGAATTTATGCATTTGTGACCTTGGAAACAGCAGTGCTGGTGCTTCGTGAGGGGGTAAAAAAAGGATACGGGGCTATTTATGGCAAAGATGACATCGTGCTGCATGATCGTATGTTATGATCTAATCCCATCGAAGTTGTTAAATGACGGCATCATTGCTCACAGATTAAAGTGCATCATCGTCACTTGTTTTCAGTATTTGGGAACATGCAGTTGGCCGCTTCAGGCTGAGATGCACACATGACTGAACATTGAAGGGCTTTTACTCTGTGTGGACGACTTAATAACAGGTATGCAGTGTGGAATTAGTAGTACAATTTATTTCTTATTATATTATTAGGGCCCAAGCCAAATGCATGCAGTGCAGTCAGGCCCTCTTGAAGCCCTAGCGAAATGTACTATTATTATTTTATTATCATTATCATTATCATTATCACTATCATCATTATTATCATTATCATTATCATTATCATTATTATTATGATCAATTCCTTGACATAACTGCAATTTTGCCCCCCTGAATATGCTCGAAAAGCGACGAAACTTTCCAGCATTGGCGGGTCTGGTGAAAATGTGATATTTTCTTTCTTGTTATTTTGCTTTAAATTGCCTTCATTCAACACAAAGAGGAAAGGCAACCAACGTATGATGGCAAAGCTTACCAAACATCCCATGAATTAAGTGTTGTAATGTATTTTCTTTGTTGAAACAAATTCCGACAACCTAAAAACATAAAAGAACTTGCGTCACAGAGTAGTTCTTATCCGAGAATCCTGGTTTCCCAACATCAGAAGCCCTTCCTGCAATTTCAGACATTTCCATCAGTGCTCAGTCATTCTCCCTTCCCTTATACATTGGCAGATTTTTTCCCCTCCTCTTTTTTTAATTGCTGAACGGCTTCCAAGAGCTGGGTGGAAATGAGCTGTAGAGATTGTATCTCGGTCACTTTTGTGTGGTCAGCATATAGAGGGTGAGAAAAAAACTGTGTGAAAATGAACATTTGATATTTATCCAGTGACTTCCCTATCTGGCACTGCTCACAAATCCGCTTGCCAACACACACACAAACACACACATACACACGCCCATTTAACATTGTGTGAGTTCCTGTAACCTGCTTACACTGTACTATTAAAAAAAAAAAAAAGTAAAGGGGAGAAAATGCAGTTTTTCAAGGAGTAGAAAAACTTTTCTAGGTCAATGAAGGTCCCGATTTTTTTGTATTAATCCATTGTTATACACCGCATGTGTTTACGTATGAGTGTGCAGTATATGCTCTTAGCATGGTGTGGGTGTGACTGTGACTCATGAAATATTTACCTGTTCCTCTCCTACATAATGCATTAATGTTCCTGCACACAGAATTCATTGCCTACAAACAAGCAGTTTGTCACTCTCCCTCTAAATTGGCTTGAAGTCATGCATAAATACCCCATCTCCTGCTTATTGCAGATGTTGAGCCAATGTATTCACGTGGCGTCTCACCAACAGCTGTATATTTCATATATAGGGCAAATGTGGTTTCTCATTTCTTACTTGTAAATATATCCCTCCCCTTCAACTTCCCCATTTTTTTAAAACCAAAAATACAAGTGTATTTTTGTTGTGTGTGCACCAAAAGACTGTCAAACAAACGTTGGTCAATATAGCTTTTATTTCAGCAAATCATACATACACTGTAAAAAATGCATCTGTATCATAACCTTTAAACACCATCAGAGCTGCGATGACAGCATGTGATTGGTTGAAGAGTGGCTACAGTGTCTGAGGTCATTGAAATGATTTGCATGTCGTCACACTCATAAAACAAAAAACACTTTTCTTTAAGACTGAAATATCTCCAGTTTTATAGAATGAAGTGAAATTCCATGTTAAAAGGGACGAGAGGATGAGGGATGGGTGGGGGGGGTCGGGCAGTTACATGGCACTTTTCAGGTCTTAACATGGAATTTCGAGAGATGTCTGATTAAAAAATGACGCCAAAACGGCGGAATAATAATTGGGAAAATGAACACGGGAGCACGGCTGGTCCCAGGTCTGCATAGACAGCCATGCGACACCAAGAATACGCAAATCTGGGATCAGTTTTGGATCTCAAACCCAGACAGATACACGCTATATGTAGTTAGAGCAGATCAGGTACAAATCAAGCTTTTGAAACAAAGTATAAGTAAACACTGAAAGACGATCATCATTTTTTTTTGTTCATATAAAGCTGTCTAGACCAAAGCTCCCTCTAGCCAGTGTACTAATATTATAAAACATTTTCAAATCCAGCAGAATCTAAGTTTTTTCTTTGTAATGTCTTAACTGCTAAGTATCTCTGTGCTTCTCTACATTCTAGCAATTACGAATCGAAAGATTGGAAATATGGCCTACGTAACACCGTCATAAAGGAGACCTAAAACACGAGCCGTTGACGAGGGAAAGCCCGTCTATGTAGTTTAATGACGAGTTCAGTCCAGGAAGTACACTGCTCCCGCTAATACCATCATCTGTCCTCACTAGTAAAAGGCACACCTTCACCTTTGACCCCGCCAGACCTTTTCGTGATTTATAAAACTCCAATCATGTGAAGCCTCGAATCTCATATCTGGAAACGCCACATTTCTCCTCCCAAGATGAAAGTTTTATTCAAGCTCGCTGACATATTAAAGGTCAGCAAACATTATTCTTTTTTGTCTTTTATTTTTTCAGCGCAGATTTGTGGCTCTAAGTGTATTTTCATCTGCTCGAGGGGTATTTTTCCAGCCTCGAGCTCCGTTTTGAGTTAGCAGTGTTAGACAAGCTGCAACAAATCTGTTTCATCCTCTATGTTCATCCAACAATGGATTAGAAAAATAGATAATAATTTTCCCACCCCCCCCCCACCCCCACCCCCGACACCGCTGGCTTTCTTTGTTATTATTTTTATTTTTTTTCCCATGCTGCAATCTGTCTCTCCATGTAGCCGAGCCTTTGAGATGATTTGTGTCTCGGTGAAAACAGCAAGCATGTTGGGTCTGATTGTTATCCAACTCACATTGTGTTTTGCCTTAATTCTCCTAATGAAGCATGTCTAACTCTTATCTTGTTTTTTTCCACACAGTTACAGTCACAGTTACAAATCAAGATCAAAAGAAACCTTAAGAGTGCAATATTCTCTTATCTACATCATCAACATCCCACCTATACACTGGATGGAGTAAAAGGAGGGGGGGAGGGGGGGGGGCGGGGGGGTGAAGAGGGAAGAATCTCTTAAAACATTACGCCTCAGGCATCAACACACTCGGGCGTCAAGAGTGCTGCACAAGGACAGGACACACGAGAAGACATGGACTGTCCAATGAGGGGAGAGGTCTTTGCACAAGTGACCACAACCAACGCACCGGATTGGTTGTCAACGAGTCCTTGTCAAGTTCTCTGGTTGGCTGACACACAAGTGAACAAGTGCCACTAACCAATCATATTTTCATACTTAGACAGGAAGTGAAATTAAAAACATCTGCCAGGAATATAGTTGTTTTCTTTTTTTTTCTTCTTAAACTTATGAACAAACAATACACAGAGAGAAGTCCATAGGCTGTTAGTACGATTAAGTATCTGCCTGGGGAGTCACCTAGAAACGTGCAGTTTGACCAAACAGTTTTCTCTTTTTTCTTTTTTTAAAATCTTTTTTTTTTCCTGTGTGTAACATTAAGACAGGTACTCGTCGTTGTCTCCCTCGTCGTCCTCGTCCTCATCGTCCTCGTCGTCCGTGCCCGCCTGGTCGTTGAGGACAAAGGAGTCCTCGTCGTCGTCCATGAACACGGAGTCCCCGCTGCCGAGGTCGCCGGAAGACTCCAGAATCACGCCTACGAGCGAGAATGGTGCGGAAATTAACGCGACGGCGGCAAACTGGCAAGTGCACAAGGTGGGCAAGTTAGGGCGACGGTGAGTCAGTGTAGCGTCAAGTAGCCACAGCTGCATTGGAGGGTCTGTACGCGCCGCAGAGGGGTTATGTCACTAATGAGCTCTGTTTAATGAACTCTTCAACTGGCACAGTGAGTCACCGTGATGTGGCTGCCAAATTCCCGTGTGGACGAACCTAATTCTTTAAAGCTTCTCTCTAGATATTTTATACGTTAGCACAGTGTGAAACAACCATAATCCATATTAATGTTAGCGCCTGTGCACCCCTCCTCTCATAGGCAGCATAAGCGTGAGCCAAAGTGGGGCGTGGCCGAAGAGTGGGGCGCGGATGCTAGCGCCGCGGAGTCAGTGTTGCCAAACGTATCGTATTTGTGCGATGATTTCACCCTCTGTACGATCAATAATTCCAAAAATCCCATAGTGTACGATGGTTTGACCCCTTCAAGACATGGGTATACGCAAACACAAACAGGACGAAAACACGTTACACGAAACGTATCACAACAATGGACAATGAGTGCTGTTGTGGCAGCTTTTTTTAAATATTGTTGTTAGTATTTTTAAAGGTGAAACTGCATTATAAGCTATACTACACACGGTATGTGGTATTGTTTTACTGTAGCAGTCCTTAGCAACGTCAAATAAATTGGGTATGTATGATAATTTTCCTCAAAATACGATCATTTTAAGCTTCTGGTGCCATAATTTATAATTTCTCTGAAGTGTGTTCCAACCAAGAAAACTTGGGTTCCATTACCAAACAAAGTGCTCATAAAGTGAGACAGAAGCTGAGAGGCGACATTGGTTTGGCGTAGAGAGCCCCGCCAGCTGCTAATGCTAAAGCTAACGTGAAAGTGGAGAGGTTCGCCACCTTTTTTTTGGGTCGGAAATCGGTCATCTAGTGGTACGACATTGTCTATATTGTGCTTTTACGGCACATCTCTCAATTCTTTCAGTTGGTGGGGCATTCAGTGGTCAGTTAGCCAAGTTAGCTAACCGCTAACTCAGAATCTACTGTACTCAGCCATAAAAAAACTGCGCGCTAAATACTTGAAAAAATTGGACATTTTTTAATTAGTCAGGTTTGGCTTATTCTGTGAAGGTGCAAAACTAGCTGTTTACATTGTTTTAAAAAATTGTCAAGTTGCCAAAACAAACAGGCCTCTGATACAAATGTTTTGTGGTAAAAGACAGACATTTGACGGCACACAATGGAGGAAATTGCGTGTTGACAGTTACAATCTCTGTGTGTCTTCTTTAATGACGCCTTAACTACCAATCCCACTGTGCCGCTTTGTTCTCTTTCACAAGCACGGAACCATGACAGGCTATTCTCCTCTGAGTTTTTGCCTACCGCAGTCTGCAGATCCGTGCGTGCGCGAGCCGGCCACCTCGTTGCCATAGCGATCCACGCACCAGCACTGCCCGCTGCTGCTGTGACACTGGTGGGACCTGTAGTAACCGTCCTCATCACAGGATGGCAGATACTGACCTGCGCACACAAGGAGAAATGTCACACTTGGACGGAAAAGTCACGGTGTGTGTATGTGTGTGTCTCTCCTGTGTGTGTGTGTTGGTGTGAGTGTGTGTGTGTTGGTGTGAGTGTGTGCGTGTGCGTGTCTCACCTAGCAGCTTCTTCCCTGCTTGCTTTTTGTTGATACTTGACAGCTCTGCTTTACAAGGGGAATCTGAAAAAGCGGAGACAAACGATGCTGGTCTGTTTTTGTGCATTTCCTTGCATGAACTTTGGTTCTTTTGTTGTCATGACGTTTGTTATTCTGCCATTATTTCTTCTAGAGGGGCTCCAGTGACCCATCATTAAAAGCCACATTTTTATGACCAGGAAAAAATGTCTATATGCTTGGTGTCAGACAGTGGTCAACACAAGGCAAAATATTATAATGTCCCTTTTTTTTCTGCGATGAAGCTGCTTAAGGTCTGTTGTTAACATGGCAACACTTATACTTCACCTTTGTATTTGGATTTTTCCTCGAAAAAGTGCACCAAAATCTCGACATTAACACAGTGTTGGCTGTATTACTGTGCTTTGGTGAACATGTGTGTGTGAGGCCATACAATCCCTATACCTGTGTATCTCTGGAAGCATGTGCACCACTCTGAGCTGGTTATGACTTTGTCGGTGTGTGTGTCGCAGGAATTGAAGAAGGCGTCAGAGCACGGCTCGTTCCTGTCAAGGTAGAGGCTCTTGATCTCTGACTGGTCGAGCTGGAGGTCAAAGTTGGTGTCCAGGCGAGAGAACATCCAACCCAGAGGATCTTTGCATATGGGTGATGCCCCAACTTCAAACTCTGTTGGAGAGGATTGGGTCGAGGTCATTATTGTGACATGTAGCCATTGCAGAAACTATTAGTGTCTTGATGCTGGAACTCACTGGTCTTCTCCGGCTTCTGGATCTTGACTCTCTTGTGGTTGCCATTCTCATGTAGAACTCTGAACCAGTCTCTCAGGCGACCTACGACCTCCTTTAGTTCCGGCTCACTGCACACTGAGGAGCACAGTGGAACATGTTCGGTCGATGTCTTTAGACGTTCAATTATGGAGCTTCAACATGGACTGGGAAATCATGGACCTCCTCATTGTGATAATTCATTAGCATTTCTGGGTAGAGGGACCTCATCTTGCAGCTGGTTGGATTGTGCCCCTTACCTTTCTTCTCTGCAGAGCTTTCTTCAAGCTGAGCAGGGCAAGGGCACATGCCAGCGCACTTCACTGCGATCTTCTTTCCTGTGATGCACGCCTGGTAGTCGAGCTTACACTGAAGAACAGAAAACAAAGGTGGAGGGGACCAGACAGAAGAGGAAATCAAATCAGGATGTGCGCACCATATTGAGGAAATGAAAAAAACACTGCGACTCGCATGTTTTCTTTACTGCTGAAAAATAAAGTGCAAACGCAGACCTTGGTGGAGTAGGTGTGGCCGTCCGTTCCACACACCGGAGAGGGGTGGACCACCGGGCAGGGTTTGCATTTTGACCCTGGACTCTGGTACAAATTGGCATCTTTAAAACTGGAGAGATGAGAAGATTTTAGAAGAAGAGAAGGTCAAGAGAGGTTTTTTTTAAGTAAATGAGTAATAGCCATCGGAGGTCAAAGACAGACCAATAAATCATCTGTACAATCTTATCAGGTGATGTTTGTTGACTGATGGTGTCTGTTACCGGCGATAGTCAATCTAAATTAAGGGCTATTTCATCTAATGTCATATCAAAGACGTCTTTCAGTAATTTCAAAATGTCTTTGACTTTCACAAAGGAGAAACGTCAAAAAGAAAACCAATACCATTTGTTTTCGGACAAATTAAAAAAAAAAAAAATGGTATCAGAGCAGAATCAGTGCCTGGAGTTTCTTTCCCTCAGAGAAACTGCAAAACAAAGCCGAGGCGTCCGTGTAACAGCTTGCACCGAGATCAGAGACAAAGAGCGTCAAAAGTGTAACAGGAAGTGGTCTGGTTAGCCCAAAGCCACAAAAACACTATCACAAGACACACTTCTGACAGCTGCATGATTGGTGGCTCTCGGGAGCCTCTGTATTGCTTTCAAGTCTGGCGAGATGACTTCGAGCTATAGGTTTGAAGGAAGCCTACTGATGACAAAGTGGATGTGCCACGATAGCACACACCGTTCAATAAAAACTGCAGAAGTTCAGCTGCAGCACAGCTGGTAGCGCATCATCTGGCAATCACCAGGAACAAAAAGCATTTATCCTCATTGCCCATTCAGAAATTGTGATTTCTAAGCATTGTGTTCCGTCGTATTGTCTTGTTCTTACAGCAATTTCAGAAATGAGACAAGGATTTAGGATTTATATGTGATTATTTTCTGATTTGATGCACGGTGGTGGTAATTGTGTTGTTGCTAAGAACGGGAAATGAGGTCAGTATGGCGTTACTGTCCCCTGTCCAGTCTGCAGTGTCCCAAACACAGACACACACACATACAAAGCCCATTCATATCACTTGGCAGGACTTTGTGTCCGTTGTAAAGCAGTACCAGCGCTGGGGTAATTGGACTAAACAGTAATGTCACACAACAGTCACAAGAGAACCGAGCAACCGGTGGACCAGCTGAAAAAACTGAAAAAAGCAGCCACTCCTCCGGCGTCGTCGCTTATCATGCAGCATGAATAAGCGAATAGAAAAGGGGGAAAAGGAGGAATGAAGGGATTGGATCTAATAAACAGATCTGATTTGCTCCTAATCCGGGCGTGATTCGTGTTTCGCTTGCAACTCTGTCATGGAAACATCCAAATGCGGTTTCCAGGGACGGCGGCCGAGGCATGCCGGCCCGTTTGAAAGAGCAAGCGAGTGCGTGTTCATTACCTAACTCTCCTCTGGCTGACACAAGTGGCCGTTTTATAATCCTCGGCCACGCACACCTTGTGGCGACTGCATTTGATCTTCTGACAGGGGTCTTTGGCAGGATCAAGGCCTGGGAAGCACAAAACACAGACAGTGAGGGGTCTTTTTAAGAGTGTGTTTGCCTCTTCCTGCTCAGAAAGCCGCATGGAAAAACTAAGCCAATTATTAGCGTAGACAATGAGGAAAAAAAATAAAAAATTAAAAGTGCCCTTTCTTTTTGTCCTTTGAAATCTCCGATCAGCGATTCCTGGTTAAACCATTTTATTTATACACGTGTTCGACATCTGTTAATTCTCAACACGGCGTCTCCTCTCGCGGCACAGTCGCAGTGTCTCTCACGCTGAACGCAAAGCCGTAATACGGTTAAGTATCCTTACATCTAAAAACAGATGGGCCCGCTTTACGCCAGCACCTTCTGACCTCACGTCAGCCTGAGCCCGGCCACGCTCTCCTCAGCAGAGCCTCAAACTGATCTGGCGTCTGCTCTGAAGGTGAGAGCTGATTTTAGATCTGATTCTCCCGCTTGACGCCACGAGCCCGGGTTGGTCACGGCTCAGCAACGGCTCGGGCGCGGCACCTGCGTCCAGGATCGGCGGCCCCCGGGCTGATCTGAGAGCAGTTTGTGGGTGACCTCCCCTCTAAAGAACCTTACTGTAATCCCTGAGCAGCTTTGGCAGATTATCCTCCCTCCATCCTCCAACGTACTATCTAATGCTATTGTTTCCCCGACATGCGCGTGTGAGTGTGTGCGTGGATGCATGCGCGCGTGTGTGTGTGCGTTTGAGGATGAAGTGATAAGTGAGAGTGTGTTTGCCAGTCAGCCTGCATGCGCGTTTATCGCGATCTGGGGATACAATAGGAAGTGATTGAGGAATAGAAGGCAAAAAT
>CAESWR010000016.1:1177545-1188013 GCA_903171835.1 Mullus surmuletus | reverse complement strand
CAAAGACATTGCAAACTCAAAGCAAACCTATTGTGTTAATATTATTAGCCGGCTCTTGAAGCCTCGTGATTATGAGGGTCGGGTCATTATCATGCGCAGTTGCTGTAGAAACCAACCTTGACCCCAGATTCACATCTTCATCTTCACCAGAGTCTGTGGGGGGAAAAAAAAAGAAGAAAAAAAGTGCGTGTAATGACGTGACTGTGCGTGTATGCCAGTATGTGTGTGGGCACGTGGAAAAAAAAAAAAAAAGTTGACGGGGGTTCAGATATTTGAAAGTCAAATTAGAACTATGAAGCATGCATGGCTGCGTCAGAGAGACACGCAGGAGAGCACCATGTAGCGCTCATGATGCAAAATGGTCAGCAACAACGGCACTCGCACACACACACACACAGGTACAAAGCAAGTGAAAAATGTTGGATGTGTTTGCTCCGACAGGAAATGTGCAGCATGTAAACAGGAAACCAGCAATGAGGTCGCCATCGTGATTGATGCTTTGTTCTAGTGATGGTGGTGGCGGCAGGTCTGTGGATGATGTGGTCCTTTCTTTTATGGCTCACTCTTACCTTATGCTTTACGACGTTTGTGCAAATGGAAGCAGTAAAAAGAGGTGTTGTGTGTGTGTGTGTGTGTGTGTGCGTGTGTGTGTGCGTGTGCATGTGTGTCTTCCAGCCCAGGGGGGTTCATACATTATTCAGGCTTAGGCATTAAAGATGTAGATGTGGTCAGAGACATATGCAGGAGACACACACAGACTGCTCGGGCACACGCACACACACAGCGTTTCCATCACTTCAGAGGACAGCGCGGCGGCTCGTCTTCATTTCCAGGAGGAGACGCACCTTAACCGTAGCCAGAAGAAGTTTCCAAATTCCAACCTTACGTCAACCCCAAACTTTAACACAGAATTCAACACCTTAGATAATGTGAGGGGTGTTTGTTGCCCCCCAAAAGACGAGGGAAAGTTCCTTAAACGTGACTCTGTATACTCATTTAGGTCCCCACAACATGGGAAACACCTGACACACACACACACAAACGGCCCTCTATTATTGACTAATAAAACGGCATCGATTTTTTATACCGCGACTTTCATGTCCCCTCAAAATACACTCATGAGCTCCACGTTTTATTGATTCCACGGGGAAGAAAGGTTGGGAACGGTGTTGCTGAGAGAGGGAGAGAGACAGAGAGAGAGAGAGAGAGAGAGAGTTGAAGAGAAACAGGACAAAAGCATCGTGTCATGCAAGTGTGTATTTTGATGGGGAGAGGCACAAAACGTGTTCTCAAGGAGCGCAGATTTCACAGCTCAGTGCCTCTGCCACTGTGCACCTGCTCTCCGAGACGGTGGGAGGGAGAAAATGAGAGGGTAGGGAGAGGTGAGGTGAGGGGATTTAGGGTAAAATGGAGTAGAAAATCCATCAAGAGAGAATTAGGGTGAGCTTACCGTAGGAATTTATCCGCTAGATTTCAAAGCCGTACGGAAGGGCATGCGGCACAATAGAATATCGCAGCGTTCTGCTTTAAGAATGCTGCACAGCCGCTCGACAATGAAGGCTGAAAATATGTGGACATCAAAACATGGACACCCTGCTGGACTGTGATTGGACAGATTTAAAAATATTGTAGGATATATGTGAACACTGCTATACCATCAGACCTATATTTTGGAGATTGCAAGTTTTTTCCATTAAGATCCTACAAAACTGTTTGGTAACACATTATATTAAGGTACTATAATAAGCGTTAATTCATGCTTAATACGCATCAATTAACATTAATAAGCACTTATTAGGCATTATAAAATGCTTATAAACAATAGGATTATGTAACGCGGTAATCAAAGCATAATAATACAATTATTTTTTGCTTACATTTTACTTACATTTTGAATTTAAAGTCTTATTATGTTTATGAGCATCTTATAATTCCTTAAGTTTATCAATAGTTAATTAATGCATAATAAGCATTAATTAACGCTTATTATGATACCTTAATATAAAGTGTTACCAAATGTTTTCCTCAGGGGTGCTGAAGCCTTTGTGAAAGATGTTTAATGATAATTTCCAAGATTTTGAAAAAGCTCATAATCTCCTGATCGTTTGCTGGGTTCTAAATTAGGGCACCAATCAAACACTGGATTTCTCGATGGACGCTCACTTTCTGCATGTTCAATTTCCCCAACTATCTCCTCAAAGAACCTCTAGATTATTCCAACAGGTCAGGCTTGAATAGATGCCCTTGGAGACACCTTAGGGGTTCCTCAAAGCACCCTACGAGGCCCCTAAGCAAGTATCGATCTAAGTGCCCTCTGTGGGCCACTGCAGCGTGACAGCGAGTGTGCACAACAGCAGAACCCTTGAAAATGAAGCAGCTGAATGCAATTGTGCAACAATCAATTTGATTATTTGCATCTGTGCCGCCTCAACATGCCAAAACCAATTCATTGCAAAAGGGCGATTGTGTTTTGTGTCGACTGCACGTCCGGTCAACATGAGTCTGTACATAGAGGTAAATGGATGCTGCCATTTCTCCAATAATGTATATCTGTGCATCTCGCCCGTGTCGCTTAATGTAATATAATGTAATGGTTGCTGACCAGGACAAGATGCTCTCGTTGTAAGATTTATGGCAAATGTATGAAAAATGTACAGTCGAGAGTCAAGGAAAGCCGGAAGCTTTCTCCGGGTTTCATTGAATGTTGGTGTTGTGTGATTCCGTGTGAATAAGTTCTCCTATAGATACACGTATAGGTGCTTTTGAGTGCTGCTTTGAACATGGCTGCGTGTGTAAATGGACAGTGGTGATGGTGGTGCAATGGAGAAAAAGCAATAGTTGGTTGACGGCGTTATCTTGCAACGGCAGACGTTTTGAGCGCGGCTGTGACTATAAGGTCAGCACGAGTCCTGTGTTTTAGCCTCGGGATGAAACGCTAATAGCAGAGTAATGACAGAGAGGGGAAACTGCAAAGAAGAGATAAGGCGGACAGAAACAAAATGGCCATCGCGGCGAGGCCCGATGACGGCGCCACGGAGAGAGCAACGACAGAAGGGAAGGGGAGATGTGATGGGAGAAAAAGCTGATACAGGAAACCAATGTATGAATGTTTTGACCCCCCCCACCCCCGACTCATTCAAATGCATCTCTGCGGATTGTGAGAAGGTGACCCTGTCATCCCCCCCCGACCCAAAAAAGGGAGAAAATTACGCACCTGTCACTTATATTTATCATGATGTGAAAATGACAGGCTATTTCCCAGAGAGTGTGAGAGAGAGGACATAAACGCCGCCTTTCACCGCCGCTCTACGACTCCCCAAACTGTGCTTTTGTTATCTGAAAACATCCAGGTGCGGTTTTCCATTTTCAAGTTCAAATATTATCGTTTGTGTGTCGCCCCGCGCAGGGAAATGCGTCCCAAATTTCAAGTCAGGGTCACCTAATAATAGGACTCAGGAGTAGCTGGGAGATCCACGCTCACATACCGCATGTTGTGCTAAGTACATCTATAATCTTTGTTTACGTGGCTCAGAGAATAAATGAACGCAGCTTCACTGTGAGAAATGGGCTGAACAAAACGGCACTATTTGTTGTGCAGTAGCAGTTACGCAAGAGTCAATTGATGGTTTTTGACAATGATGTTTGATCTCCCTCTTGTGGCAGTTATTACACATTACATCAAGCAAAGGAATGTCCCCCGAGTCACTGCTCTGCGACAGAACTGATTTATCACATTTTTGTGGAGAAAGTAAGCTCATAAATCTGATCCACAAACACTTTTCTCTTCTTTTTTTTCCTATTTTGGTGTTGCCGCTGCGTGAACACCCTTTCATCGGGGTGTCACACATCTCAGTAAATCACTTTATTCTGACGTTGCGGGGAGCCGACCCGAATCCTCTACGTGTTGCCTCTATTTTTCTTTTCTTTACAAATATACATGAAAACGTGTCGACACGTGTGTAACTATCAGAGAGTAACTATAAACTACTTGCTTTTAATTGTTTTTATCTCTATTCATTTGACTATATTATAGCGATTTATTTGGCTGTATTATAGTTATTGTAAAGCACTTTGGTCCACCGAAAGGGTTGTTGTAAAGGGCTGTATAAATAAAGAGCATTAAAATTTACATTTAAATATAAGACACAACCCTTAAAACAATCAAATCAAATCATTGACTTTTTATGTGTAAATGATAAGAGGAGCCGATTGTTCGCAAGGAATAACAGGAGAAAATCCTAAATAAAATACCTTCTGTGTAGGAGTAGAAAAACTTGAAATTATTCATCTAAAAAAACCCACCAACATCTCTTTTCCACTCGTCAAACCTGCGTGAAAGTTACCAGAGATCTAAAATTTGCTTTGCCACGAGCGGAGCAGGGCAGTGGAGCAGTCTTTTAAAATTCCCTCATCCTTTCATCTTAAGACTTGTGTGCGCACGATTTGATAAATAATCCTTGCCTAATTACACAAATTAAGTAGTTTACTTAAGAGTACCGCTGCAAACCCCCCTGCAATACATCACACCATTGTGAGGCCAGCCTATCTAGTTTGTTTTTTGCTCAATGAACATACAAAGAATGACTCGGCTGAGCGCGTCACTAGGGCGAGGTGTGTATAAACTGTTTTTAATGCCTGTACACACACAGACACACACACACACACACACACACACACACTTGCTTGAGTCACTTTTGGGGTATTTTGGCGTTTTTACCCTACCTTTGGGGACTGACTTTGGCTTTCTGGAGACTGACCCTAACCCTTATTACAACTACTTGCCTAACCCTAGCCCGAGAATTAAGGCTTGTCTTTGACTCGCTGGTATCTGTCCCAAGTCTCTAAGAGTCTCCAGTTCTGGGATACGCATGTTCAGATGATCACATTTGGGCTGTATCTCAAGAACGCCAGGTCGCAGGACCCAGTTCATTCAACTCAGGGTGCCCAAAAACCTGTTGGTAGAACTTGGCCCCATGTCTCTACGACCTTCCGTTCTCTAACCCTAACACTAGCGGGGGCCAACCATAACCCTAGCCTGAGAATTGGACTGGTCTTCGACTGACCGTAGCTCCTGACTAGATAATGCCAGAAGCCTGGAAACTGTGCCCCACCCCAGGTTTTAGGACGTCCTGAACGCGCCGGTATCGGTATCGTCGCTACGACGCTCCGTTGCGGACATGACCTTTGACCCCCTGTCATTGCACTTATGGTAACCCTAACTTGGAAAGACTCGCCATAACTTGAGATGCGAATGTGCTAGAGACACCAAACCAGCATCTCTCCCCATATTTACATGGCTGCCGAACACACTGGGCTTGGTCCCGGGGCTCTAGGAGTATCCAGTGCTGAGATATGCATGTTCAGATGATCACATTTCGGCTGTATCTCGAGAACGCTAGAGCGTAGGAGCTCAGGACCCAGCTCGTTCAACTCAAAGTACCCAAAAACCTATGGGTAGAACTTGGCCCCATGTCTCTACGACCATCTCTGAACCCTAACCGTAGCGGGGCCCTAACCTCAACCTTATCCTAACCTCAACTTATCCCTAACCCTAACCACTGGACCAAAATCAATGTTTTAACAATTAGGGACATGGACTTTGTCCCCAATTGCACATGCTGTCCCTAATCAGCTGGTCTTAAGTAGAGTGTGTGACTCCAATGTGGACATAAGCGAGTACACGCACACACATATACACACACACAAAGGAGGGAAAACAATACAGCTGTGGATTAAAATGATCACAAAGGTTGGATCCATTCAACCACTGTATCTAATGAAATGTTAATGGGGTGGACACACACATATCCTGCATTCTGGCTCTGACTAGCGGCACTCCGACCCTCAAGCCTCGTATCCGAGCGACCGAATGGGATGCCTGAACCTGTTTCATCACCCAAGCCTCCTCCGATCAAAGGCGTCTTTGTCGCAGCCGCGTGTTTAGCTAATTTCCGTCGTGTCTGCAGGATAATTACCGGGACCTGATTTCATTCCATTTCATTTAGTTTATTTTCAAGCAGTGCAGCATAAAATATAAATGTGGGCATACAACAAAAATTAATTAAGCAAATACTTTGACCAGGAGACATTCAGGTTCACTATTCAAATTAACTCATAAACACTTGAAAAATGAGTGGGAAGAAGAAAACTATTTAATCCCACCCCTGTTTCTCATTAATGACATAACACAGTTCTTAAATACTTCCTCCTCATTCCGACCAGCAAGGCGTGTGAATGAAAACACTGCATTTGAACGTCTTGGACAATAGTAATGTGTGTTTTGTTTCAAGGTGGCTCCTTTAGTCGTCTAATCTCATCTCGGACAAAGATTTGAATGTGGTTTTAAATGTGTTTCATGGTGTTGTTGTTGTAGAATTACGGTTCATTACGGGGCTGAAAGCATAAACAGCAGTGGGAAGATGCAAAGTGTTGCCAGCGGGGCGTTATTATCCCGATCTGTCACTCAATTCACCTCTGTGGATACTTTGTGACGTTTATGGGAGTTTTCCTGAGCTGCAATTTTTTTTGTTATTGCAGCTCTCGTTTGTACTCAGACTCCAACGACTCTCCCGAGGATGTAAAAGAGCCTCCAAATTGAACTTTGTAATTTCATTCTATCGCAAAGTACATCTTATTTACTGATAAGCTATCTCTGTTGAGAGGTGTTTTGGTGCGGTGGGTTTCATTTATCTTTTAATGTCTTGGGGAGGTGAATGCTTGTTCGAGTCCCCTCGAGTCGGTGTGTGTCTTCCGTCCACATCAGCTTTACTGCAGATATTGTGAAATACAGAACTCTTACTACTTGGAAAACAAATGCGTCAGCCCCAATGTGACGAATCTAGATGTCCGCTGATGCCCACACTACGCCTCCACCAAAATTATGCATCACTTCCACACAATCACACATACTTTTGAGGTGTTTAGGCCGCTCGAGCTGTACGAGTCGTGCCTTATCCGCGTCTTGAGAGGTCACATGGTCGCAAACGTCGCATCTGAATCATCATTATATCTACTTCTATTGGATTTGAACTACTCTTATATTAGAACTGACAATCCTCAGTGTATCATCGGTGCAGGATTATTGAGTCTAATTTGCTGAAAACGTGAACAAAGTAAAAAAAGCCCTGTGACATATGTGTGTTTTTTATCACTTACTTTTGACTGACGTATCAAAACATTGATGCAAAGCTGATATCAGCTGGTGGAAAACAGCTAGAGAATGCTTTACCTTCCACCTCCATGAAACACGTGATCTGAAACACAACCAGTTCTTAGATACAACTGTTGCACTGTGGTATTTGGTGACATTCCTCAGCTTGTTAACAACTGTCAATTGGAATTTCATGAATTCATTGTCTGTCAGGCAATACCAAAAACAAACAAACAGAAAAGCGGAAGAAACTATCATTTTCTTTTCAGCTTTCTGGATCATTTAAAAAGGATATTCCTCTTTACGGCTGACTGGCGGGTAGATATGCAGTGGGTGTTTGATTATGTTGTTGTAGTGCCCCCGCCTGTCCACTAGAGGCCAGAAGAGGCCGTTTGTGGAGGTGCAGAGCTCAAATCCATTCGCAGACCAAACATATGACATTAAATCATTGAGACCACCCGTCTCGCCGATATAAACCACCCGTTTTATTCTATTGTAATGTTGCTTTAACATCTCAACATTGAGGTCACTCAGACAGACGCAGAAAAATACTTTTTTCACTCCGTAAACAAATTTGCAACCCAAGCAGACGTGAAATCATCAGTGTGTGTGTGTGCAACTTTTATTGCCGACTTCGGCACAATCCTCTGCATTCTCATCTCTCCCCATTCTGTCTGTCTGCTTCTCTCTCGCTCCCAGCTCTCTCAGCAGGTTTTGACTTGACTCAAAAATTTGCAAGTTTAGCACCCCCAAGCAAACCCCCCCACCCCCACCCCCACCCCCCAAGGCTTTTTTTTCCTGTCTCCTCCATTTCTGACTCAACAATGTGACCACCGCAACACTCCACGGGAGAGTTCTCTGTCATGCTCCGTAGATTGGGTGTCCCAGGGTGATTAACTATTGATACAGGGCTCAGGTGACACACCCGATATCTGAAGGGAAGGGGGGGTGGTGTGTGTGTGTGTGTGAGGGGGTGGGGTGGTGTGTGTGGAGGGTGGAACAGAGAGAAAGAATGCGCAAGGGGCAAAAGTGGGAAAAGAGCAAGAGTGGAGGCAGTTAGCGTGCGGCAATGGCGGCGAGCGCCTACACACATCTGCACGCAGGCCCTTTTTGGCGATTGGAGGGATGAGCAGCCAATCCCAGAATGCCATATTGTGGTGAGTCAGGGCAACGCGGAGGGAAGGGGAGAGATGAGCCGCGGTTGTAGTGGAGGAGGAAGAGGAAGAGGAGGAGGAGGAGGAGGAGGAGTGGAGCATTAACAAACGCATCACTGTTTGGGAAGAAACATGCAGTTGTCCTTAAGTACACACACTACGACTCTACTTACAGCCCCCGCTCACACACCGGAAGATTAAATGGTGTGTGTTTACCGCGTAAACATGCCATTGTGTGTCAAATCCACGTCTCAGCACGGCGGCCGGGGTGTCACGCCCTCCCAATTTCATTATCTACGCAACTCCTTTCTGCCTGATAAGCATCTGGCAGTTAGCAGGTGGGGACTTCGCACCAGACCCCACCCTCCCCGCCCATCCCTCCAGGTCCCGCCTGGGTGCAACAGCTTTTTTATGTAAAGTGGTCAATCACCGGATGAATCCAGGCTGCTCGGCGTCAGGGTCGGGCGGGGAACTGTCTGAACGGGGAGCTTTGAGACGCGCACACACACACACACACTGGTGCAGATGGTGCGGTGATGGAGCTCAGCGGCTGAACATCTTGCTGAATATAAAGACGTATCACAAAGCATTTTGGGGGGGAAATCTGTTTTCATGGAGAACAAACCACACTGAATTTCTAGCAACGGAGAAGCACGCACATGCACACACACACACACACACGTAGGATGATAGGTAGATAGACAGATAGATAGATAGATAGATAAATAGATAGATAGATAGATAGATAGATTACAAAGAAGCCTTCTGTTTCTGATATTTGCATTCCAACATTGTGAGCGGCGGCTTTGTTCGAGGCCGATGAATAATTTATGAAATATAACATACAGCCGCACACTGTTAAAAAAACACACAGGGCGAACACGGCGACACTGTTAACAATTGTCGACTGTTTGCAAATGAGATGGCCAAAGTTTTTGTTCACATGGAAGAACGTGTCAGAAAGTAGGTGCTTTGAAACTGTCAATTATTGAATTTTGTGGCCTGAGCGGAGAGATGGAGTCATAAACAAGTGTGGAAAAGGCAAAGGTGTGTCAGATGTCGGTATCACTGCTGCCCTTTTATGATCAGCTATAAAAGACAAAAAAATGTTTTTTGACCTCTAACGCCAAAAGAGTCAGAATTCTGTGTCATTGGCTCTAACTACACAAATTTTTTTCTTCTGTATGTCTCAAATAAACGTGAAGTATGGCAACTGGACTCAACTCGGGTCAATTTCTATACTCCCTCATCTCTTCCATAAGTGGTTTCAGGGTAACTGACCTCTAACTAGGTCTAAGTCCCATGTGCCAGACTATCTTCTTTTGATGATTTGTTGCCCTGTTTACAAGCAGGAAGCGAGTATTAGAGTGCATAAATGGATTTATTTTATTCTTTTATTTCATTTGAACCTACCTATAACGCCAAAAAAAACGACCCCTCCCTCCCCATATATCAGTGTAAAAACTTTTGAAGCAACTAAGCTAGACGGGAAGTGACGTGTGACATGTTGTTTTATATAAATTGATTTTTTTATTTTTTATTTCAATTTAGCTGACCTCTAAGCAGATAGACAGGAAGCGACCTGCAGGCTTCTCTCTTGTATTGATGATTTGTTGCCTTGGTTACAAGCTAGAAACGATTTTTATAAATGGATTTCTTTTCTTCTTTTTCTTTTTTTTGATTTCATGTTAACTGACCTCTAACTAGGAGACCTGAGCCAGTCTGCTGTCTTTTTTTGACAAGCTTGAAATGATTTTTAGGATGCATACATCAATTTTTTTCTCTTTTTTAAAAAAAAAAATTCATTTTAACCTACCCCTAACGCCATAATTGTCGGCAAACAATTTGCGCCCCAAACATAAAACTTTTGAAGCAGCTAAGCTAGAGAGAAAGTGACATCACATGCTACTAAAAAACTGCTGTTTTGAGGATTTTTTTGTTTTTTTGCCTTGATAATCCAAAAAAATATATTTTTTTTGTTGTAATTTTTTGTTTTTTTTTATTGTAAAAAAATTATATAAAAAAATATCTATATATTTTTTTTGTATGTGTACTAATATCCTGTGACATCTGCCACCCTATAAAGCTGAGCTTCCCAAACCAAGTCCAGCTGCCATGACTCCCAGTTTCACCTGGGATGGGTGTGATCCCCCCCCCCCCCCCC
>CAESWR010000016.1:1157926-1172452 GCA_903171835.1 Mullus surmuletus | reverse complement strand
AGTTTATTTTGTATTTGTAGAATTAATGCTATAAATATTGTATGTCGCAGTTTAAAGGTAGAATGTTGTACGATGCAATCTCATCATACAACATTCAACATCAAACAACTAAAAATATCATATACCATATCCGCTTTCAAAAGAAATCTAAAAATGCAACTCCTGTCATTGTTTGTCTAATCTACTGATTCTACGACTAACTGTATTGACTGGCTATATAAATGTATTATATATTATATTGTATGAATGTTTTTCTTGTTATCTTATTCCATCTATCCATCTCTCTCAATATCTGTATAGAGTGATTAGTATATGTTTGACCAAATGATTTAATCTAACCAAATCACTGGGATTGCTTCAATTTTTTGTTTCTTTCGTGTTTGTTTGTTTTGTTTAGCTGTTTATTTGTTTGTTTGCATTCGAGCCCCTTTCTCACGTCCCACCTTAGAAATTGTGGCTATGTATTGCATTCTGTGCTTGATTGGTGTGTGTGTGAAATAAACCTAAACCTAAACCATTTTAATGGGGTCATGCATCATTAACACTACTCGTGTCTTTGTAATTCCAGCCATGCTTCTACCTTCGTCACTCCTCCTCCTCGTCGGCCTGCTCACCTTGAGTCCCGGCCCGTCGCAAGCTGCTAAAGTGATAGTGGTCCCACCCATCATGTTTGAATCGCACCTCTATATCTTCAAGACGCTGGCTACAGCACTGCAGCAGGAGGGCCATGAAACCCATTTCCTAATTTCAGAAGGTCGTGATGTGCCGTCCTCCTCTCACTACCACATACAGCGCTACCCGGGGATCTTTAACAGCAGCACGGCGGACAATTTCCTCCAGTCCAAAGTCAGCAACATCTTCTCGGGCCGCCTCACGTTTCTGGAACTCTTTGACATTCTCGACCACTATTCTCAGAACTGCGACGCCGTGGTCGGCAGCACTGAAGTGATGACCCGCCTAAAGCAGGCCAAGTTTGACCTGCTGTTGGTGGACCCCAATGAAATGTGCGGTTTTGTCATCGCTCACATCCTGGGTGTGAAATACGCTGTCTTCAGCACGGGTCTGTGGTACCCGGCGGAAGTCGGCGCGCCAGCCCCACTTTCCTACGTGCCCGAATTCAACTCGCTGCTGACCGACCGCATGTCTCTGCTGCAGAGGATCTCCAACACAGCTGTTTACCTGGTGCAGCGTTTCGGAGTCCATTATATCGCTTTGCCCAAGTACGACCGGATTATGAAGAAACATGGAGTGACGCCACAGGTAGCCATGGCCGACCTGGTGCAGGGCAGCCGGCTGTGGATGCTGTGCACCGACATGGCGCTGGAGTTCCCCAGGCCCACGCTGCCACACGTGGTGTACATCGGAGGCATCCTCACCAGGCCCCCCAACCCACTGCCACAGGTCAGTATTTACAAACCACCTGGAAAGTCTTCTTAGGTGTACTGAGCGTATGCACGAGCAGGGACAAGCATCGTACACACATGAATACTAATCAAAACTAATCAAAACTCAGGAGCAAGTTCATGAAACCCAGACAACTTAATATCACCAGGTGGAGCCTTTCCATTTTTGTCTCTGTTTTGGCAAATGGTGGATCAGCTTTAATCCACCATATTGCTTTGAGAAGAATCAGGTTATCAATGGGCGAAATCAAACCACAGCTCATGCGATGCAGGAAATCCTCCTCCCTCTTTTCATTGTCATTATCTTTGTATTATTTCTAGCTTATTCTCCTCGCTGGTGGTCTGATCAAGTTTCGGTATTTTATGTGGAGTTCCTTGTCCCCATTGTCTCTGCTATCACTCGGTATCTCCTATTATCACATCCCGCCACAAAGCAAGCTTTTATGGACGGTGCTGGGGAGCGGCATGGCTTTGGCCTGAATGGACACGGTAGCTTTTGAGCTAAGAGGGATGGGAGTCATGGAGGGCAGAGGCGGATGGTGACGGGGGGCTAGTCCAGCGTTCGAGCGGCAAGAGCGCAGGCCGTCGGTATCTTCTGCGGGGGGTTTTTGGAATGCCACTCCAGCCAATGGGGCGCATTGTGCCACAGTCGTGCAGAGGGAGTTAGAATGGAAGTGGAGGGAGAACGAGACCATTGTTCTGGCTGGTGCCGTGGGGACACTGAGACTCTTTTTATGGGGTCACTGAGGCTGCCTTGTAGGGACAGTAGGGGTTGGGACACAGAGCCCAGTGTGCCCCTGAGGTTGCTCTGTGCCAGGCCCGGTCTCAGCAGCCGCAGCTGGACCATTCGCCTCGCTGCCGCTGCTCTCCTCCTGTTGAATCTGGACCTCTCCGATGTGGCCTCTGCCTGATATCGCCTCAACCACTGTCGCTCATGCCCGCTTATCAGTGTCAAACCTAACTTCTTGAGCCGCAGTACCTCCACCATCCATCACTCGCTGTTAAAAGCATTGTCAGATGAGCAGATGGCAGATTGTGTGAAACTAGCCAAATGTCCCACCCAGAGTTGAACCCAAACAGGTGTCCCGCATTTCGAGAATAGGGTCCTACCGTCATCACCTTTCCAAAAGCATGTCTTCAGAAGACAATAACAAGACTTCCACTGTAGTGCTGACATTTTTAAATATGCTAACTTACTGGTTAGACGAAAGTGACTGAACACTAATGAATCTGTCATCCTGGATAGTCAGCAGGTGTTAAATTTTCATTGTAGACACTCTCGGTAGGGTTTCCTACGAGGTTTTCTGCTTCACCCCCTTAAACCAGCTATTTTGGAGTCGTACAAATGTATCGAGATGATTTGCGTTTACCTCATAGGGATGTAGTTTTTGACTTGCAAATGTTGTTCACATCAGCATCCAAATTGTCAGTCAAGGTAACTATGCTATAATGTAATATGGTAACATGCTCTCATGCAAACTGTTGGGGTGGCTTTCAAAGAAAGATAGTTCAAATTAAAGTTAGTGAAGTCTGAATATTAGCTCATCAAAGTTGAATGTTGTCCCTGTAGTGGTATTCTGCTGATGAGTTCTCATAACTCAAAAGAATATTACTTTGTGAGCTCTTAAAACTAGAATTCCCTGCATGGCCAGTCACCACCAGATTTGTTGTTGAGCATGTGACCGATGGCTGCTGTTTTGACACAGGATTTTGTAAAATACTGTTTATCCTCCAGGAATTATTTTGGACTTTTTCAGTTGTAGTTAGAAGTTTAGAGGCATAAACCCCTTTGTTGGCATTTCAAGTATATAGTTCCTTACATTTTGTGGCCTGTGATCAAATAATTAATATCCACTTATTAATAAAAGTATTGTAGATTACATTAATTACTCATCAGTGACAAGTGTATTTTGTGTATGCATGTTGATAAGAAAGTTGAGATAACTTTTATCACTTAATAACACTTTTAACTTTGTGGTTGTAAATTACTGATGGCGATGGCAATAAAACACCAATCGAGTCAAGACCATAAACTGGCCATTATACTATAAATATGCCTGCAAGAGGTCCGTGGGTAATATTTGTTTTTCATTTTGTTTCCATTCATCATGTTTTTATACACATGCACTACACTGGTCTTATGTAAGGGCTGGTAACATACAAGTTTCAAACACAGACTCGGACACAATGCCACAGATCCTGACATATGTTTCCTCTCTCGCTTTTCTATTCCTGTAGGATTTTGAGGCGTGGGTTAATGACACGGCAGAGCATGGCTTCGTCGTCGTGTCGTTTGGAGCCGGCGTCAAGTACCTCTCCCATGACATTGCTCACAAACTAGCAGGAGCCCTTGCCAGGCTTCCCCAGCGTGTCATCTGGAGGTAAACTTTCTTTGTTTTTTTTGTTTTTGTTTAGTTTTTTTCTTGATGAAAAAAGATAATCTGCTCTCAGTATTATTCTCCTCTCCGGGTCTATAATTTTGTTTGGGTATTCCACTAGCACAGCTTTGCATGAGTCACGCTTCAACAAAATCCCTTTTTATCTTTTACTGGAACTTTTTGCGGCCCTTCGTTTCATCCCCTCTCTCAAACTGGCCTTTTTAGCCCCTGTCTATTAAAGAAGATACAATGATTTCCAGCAGATAAAGTGCAAACAAAATGTCTGCTTGGTTCATGGCAGTATTGCTGTGTAAATATTTACATGGTGTGCATGTTCTTCCAGCTTTCATTTCTGACATGGCCCTTTACAAACGGAGCAGCCCCATCTTTTAGCACAAGATTCAGCCTCATATTGGACATCTGTGATGTAGCACGAAGTCTCGGTCTGATAACATTCAACTGTATTCAGTGTTGGTGGGAGCTTTCTGATGTTTAAAATACCAATCGTATTTTAAAATCCTCCTGCAGCTTTTCAGGTGCTTATGCAGTGTACATGAAAAGTATGCAGGGGTTTGTAGAGTATGCAAAGTAAGTGTTTAGCATTCAGAAGACTGAGATTGGGGCTCAGAAGGGTCATTCGTACTTATTAGTAGTAGTTCTCATTATTTCACATTTCAGCCATGTTTGAACACAATGAACATGTTTTAAAATTATACATACAAAATAAAATTAGGGGAAAAGAGATATTTTTTTCTTTCACACAGCACCGACAGACCTCTGGGTTGCACAATATATGATGTATTTTATTTTCATTTTATTATTTCATTATTTCATATTATCTCATTTTATTGTTATCTTCCATTGGTTAGTCCTAAGGCCCATAATGATCTTAAAGACATCCTAAAATACGTTACAATGTTGATCAGTCATAAGAGCTGGCCAAAGTACAGTCTTGGTATCGGAGTTCATTCAGTGAAGACAATTAATTTGAAGAGAAGACTAAAGGAATCATTGACATTTTTAATAATTTTCTATTTTAACCAATTGTGCCTCTGCCTGTGGCACATCAAAATAAAATGCTTTCATGGCAGCTGCTGTGAAACAATAAAGTTTGTTTTTTTAGAGATTGCATAGGCGTGTTATTGTGAATAAGGAGCAGAGCCAGAGGGCAGATCTCTCAATTTACCAGTCGATTTGCATTCCAACACTCAACCGTGCTCACAAGCTGTGGGTGGTGGCCGAGAGAACGAGAAGAGATCGCGAAAGCGAGTGGCTTTGGTGAGCTTCTTAAAACAAGACTTCTGCGTAAGTGCAGAGTGTGTGAAGATTTGTGTAATAGGTGAGTCAGCTGTAATATAACAACTGTAGTTTAGACAATGAGGCATGCACAGTGTTAATACATGAAAAACTAAAAAAAACTTAAAAGACCTAATCCTTCCATGTATCGCTTCTTGGGGTAGTTTGCGTCAGTTAATAAATTGAATACTTAGCAGAACGGAGCATTAAACTTCACAAAGGAAAACCCTCTAGTGGACAGAACACCCACCCCAGTAACCCAGGGAATTTGAATGTGAAGTTTATCATTCTGAATATCAGGTCGATCGCGATTGGCAGCACTTGAACACACACTTGCTCTGTGTCAGAGGTATAAACGCGCACGCCGGCGGTACTGTTG
The DNA here is from genome assembly GCA_903171835.1 of Mullus surmuletus. Lineage (NCBI taxonomy): Eukaryota > Metazoa > Chordata > Actinopteri > Syngnathiformes > Mullidae > Mullus > Mullus surmuletus. The sequence continues at coordinate 1,166,996 of CAESWR010000016.1, read as the reverse complement.
ACGTTTGATGCAGCCCTGCGGACAAGAAAAACAAGTTGTGTGAACATTCGTGTGTCACAGTTTATAAACGTTAAGCCGTTTCATCAATCATTAACCATGTGGCCTTCACAGGTTTGTCCTAATGTTTGTGCTTCTCTGGCTGACAGAAATAGACAGAATCGAAATCCAAATTGATTTAATCATTTACCCCTTAGCAGTAACCCACTGATGGTGACCAAAGCAGGGTGAACTAAGGGGGAAGAAAGATTGGAAGCTGGACTGATTGGAATGAAATAATGCTTAACAACAGTCTCAGACTTCATATTGTTTAGTGAAATAGTTGTTGTTTTATCTAGAATTTGAAGTCTACATTAACTAACCGCTTGCGGCTACAAATTTTGCGAGTTTCCAAAGCACCTATGGTGTGGCCATGTTAATGTTTAAACGTGCTCCTGTGTGCAGAGGTCGGTGGTCCCGACTTCAAACACACTATACAATTCGTGACGATGACATAATGGTAACCTTTACCCACTTTAAAATAACAACAGCTCTAAGATATACACACACACACACAAAACACACACACACTTGAGCCACCTGTGTCACTGCATTCCTCTGAACTGGCACGTTTGTGTGTATTTGAGGTTGTTAATTACAATCACAAATCAAATCAACTTTGTGGAGCCCGGTATAACAAATGTCAAACTCTTAAGAAATGCAGGGCTGCATTTAAGTTACGAGTTAGCACACTTTAAACCATCGAACTTGTCGCCACATTGGAATTAGAGGTGGTAATTAAGTCACATATAGAGAAGCCGCTCTCACATCTGCTTTAACCGTATTCGCCGCTAATGAGCACAAAGCAGAGAACTTTGCACACAACACTTGAACATAATGTGACGAGACACATTAACCAGCCCCTTAACATGCTGTCCTCATCACACCAGAAGTAGTTAAGCGCGAATTTCTGTATTTACTAAAGGCACAATTCCAGTGCAACGAGTCAATGGCAACTTTGGAGGGCAATACATAACCCCCCCCTACCAATTTTTTTCCCTTTAAAACACAATATAGCTTGTCTTTTGTACCCTCTGCATTACTGAGTGAAAGTGCTAAAATGCAGAGAGAATGAGGGAATGTGTGCTCTGTGTGCATTGACTGAAGGCCTTTTTTTTTTGCATCGAGGAGTGGCTTTGCGGCTTCCTGTTATTTGTGAGGACTGTTTGAGCTGCGTGAGAGATAGCAACCCTGCTGGTTTTGTCACATCTGATAGACTGACACAAGGCTGTGAGCGTGAAAATGAAGGGGCGCTTTTTTTCATAAATGCCGAAAGAAAAAGATTTGTAGTCTCTAAAGTGGGCTAAGGGTAACGCAAAGGAACAAAACTTTTTTTTTCTATCCAAAAGAGGCACCTCACAAGTAGAGGTCATCAGAGCTGCTCAGGAGACGGTAGGCAGGAACTTGTCTTCAAAAACCCTCGATAATTTATATGTGACAGTGACTAATTGTCTTGCTTCCCAACGCAGAAAATGGGAAGAGAAAAGGCCTGGCGAGATGCGGAGCCACCAGGCCAAATGAATCGTGTCATTGATAATTGCCTGCATGAATGTAGGCTTTGATTGGCAGGACAGTGAATTCGTGCTTTGTTGGGGAGAGAAAGAGAGATGAAAGGGTTTCGGTTTAGGGAGGGAAGGAGACACAGATGAAGGGACCGGGGTCATAATGGAGCATGTATATGTATTAGGAGCTGCATTTGTCAGAAAGTGCTTCCATACACACAGCCGAGTATTCTTATTGCCCTCTGCATGTATGCGATACACACCACAATTACCTAATGTTCAATGGATGTGAGATCCAAAGCAAAATAAACAAATATAAAGATGGGGTTAGCCTTTGTACTGTTATAGTTGCACATTTTACATACTTTGGTACAGAGAATATTTAAATTCACCTTCAGTTTCCGTAAAAATTCCAGTAATGAAAACCAACAGTTGATTTGTCACCCAGCAGTGAAATTTCTTCAGTGAATTGGCTCCCGTCCTCTGTAAAAATGGCAAATCTAAAACTCCAAATATGAACTTGTGTATTTATAGTACACAGAACAAATTTACAGAAATCTCCCGACTAAGTTAAACCTGAAATAAATCTCACGGCCAAGTTAAACCATCACAACGGCTGTGGTAATGATTGCATTCCTGCACAAACTTCAGATAAGACATGCCGGTATTGATTTTCCTCCCTTTGTGCCTTCTTCTTTCCTCCCGCTCCTTCCATCCTTCCCCAGGTTCTCTGGAGTCCCACCCAGTAACCTTGGCAACAACACGAAGCTTGTTGATTGGATGCCGCAGAATGACTTATTAGGTGAGTACTTGTGGAGTGCGCCACATAATGTGCAGACCCTCCTCACCCTCTGGGTCTCTTCTCGACAGTGTTCCTTCATTTCTGAACATGTCTGCGTTGTATCGCAGCATGTGAGCTGAAATGTGTTGGACTCGAAACCTTTGTGTTTCAACGCAGCGTCTTTGAATCTGACTTCTTTGTACCACTGGATAAAGGGATGTTTTGATCCGTGTAATCCAATTGTTTCTTTGTTTGACAAGACAGTGGGTTTGGTGGAGAAAGTTTTGGATTCTTATTCACAGCAGTCAGGATAGAAAGTGAAGATGTTACACTCGATTGCAATGAGGAGTAACCCACGGCTTCTTATTCAGCATTGGTGTAGTAGAGTTCTTCCATTTTTTGGGTTGGTGAATATATATTTAAAGGGACACTTCCCGATTGAACAATAAATTATGCTTGTCAGTGAGAATTCACATTAAGAGAGTAAAGTGAAATATGTAAGTGTTGCTGTTGAAGCATTCTGTCTGTTTATGTCTCACAGGCTCAGACCTCCGTTCAGCTGTTGCTGTCCTGAGAGGCAGCAGCTCCCTTTAGAGATGAGAGGACAGCCGCCAGGCAAACTGTCCTGACCAGGCTGCCTGACAGCAGAATTCTGCTGAACAAAATAGCCTCCATGCAGGCTTCACAGAAGAAAATCAGTGATGTTTTATTGATTTCACCAAGCGGACAGGGGGGAATTTGCACTCATTGAATCCGCTTATAGTCACACTGGGAGCCTTGATCAATCATTATACTTTTAGTAGCACAGCTCAAAAAGCATACACTGCTGGAGATGTGTGGGATTTTCAACTACACTAAGTGAAGGGAAAGAATAACAAGACTTTGAAGGCATACAGACTTAAGTGGCGGCCTTGGAGTCTGTGTGGATAGATGGATTTCATCAAATGATAATGTCTCTGTACATTGAGTCTGCTCTGACATCAAAAGGCTTTTTTGAATAATATGGATTGGCCATTAGTCTGTCTCAGCCCGTATTACCAATGTCATTTTATTAGCAATATACTCCTGTTTTAGATGTAGTTTTAGTAGTTTTTTTAGTAGTCATTTCAGCAGTAACAGTATCCTCCATTGCCGCATGTGGTAATTAAATGGCGTTGGTGAATAATGTTCTGTAGCAAGGGTAGAAATTTAGGGGACCAACTCAGGAAGGTTGCGAGATCCCTACTTATAACCTTGAAGTAGGCAGCTCAAGTGAGAATGACAGATGGGGCATTGAAATGGTCATGGCTGTATTTATTCTGCACTTTCCTAACTGAAAGTTACTCGCTGCTTGTACATACTGCATTCACTGATGCACGAAATGATGGCGGCTGCTGCCAAGCAAGGTGCCAATCTGCTCATGGGGGGCAGTTAAGGGTTCAGTGTCTTACTCTTACCTCTTCACAACTCGGCACACCATTGACAAAAAGCCGTTCTGATGTAAAATAGTCATATTTAGTAGTCATCTTAAAATGCCTTTATCTTGATTATACCTTTAAAGTCACGGTTGTGAGTTCATTCTTTTGAAAGTGGTGAGCGACAATGCTGTGAGATCTAGAAATAATCTGCATAACACCTACCTCGCAGACCATCTGGCCCAAAGTAATACTGGTGTTTCCTCTCATGCAGGCCACGCAAACACAAGGGCTTTCCTGAGCCATGGCGGCCTGAACAGCATCTATGAGGCCATGTACCACGGGGTGCCGGTGGTGGGCGTGCCCCTGTTTGGGGACCATTATGACACCATGACCCGCGTGGCTGCCAAAGGAATGGGCATCATGCTGCACTGGAAGTACATGACGGAGGAGGACCTCTACACAGCACTGGTCACCGTCATCAAAGACTCAAGGTCGGATTTAAATATTTTGCATGCGCAGTCAAACACGGTGCTTTGAATATTCTCGATGTTTGCCGGTGGCAGCTCGCGAGGCCCTTCTTTGCAGCAGGTCAAACGTTTTCTCGCGCTTTCCTTCCCCTAACGTAGGTACAGACAGCAGGCCGGTCTCCTGTCCGCCATCCACAAAGACCAGCCGGGCCACCCCGTGACCAGAGCCGTCTACTGGATCAGCTACCTCCTCCGCCACAACGGTGCCAACCACCTGCGCTCGGCCGTCTACGAGGTGTCCCTCTACCAGTACTTCCTGCTGGACGTGATCTTCACCGTGGGGGCCCTGGTGGCCGTCGTCGTCTTCGCCCTGCTCCGGTTGGTACGGTTGCTCAGGGCGAAGCTCGGCTACCAAAGCAAGGTGAGCCGCGTCGCAAGGGCCGACGCCAACGTGGTCAACGGACACTGCCACAGCGAGAGCATGGCCAACGGCAAGCACAAACGCAATGGCTCCTTGAAGACTGAGAAGAAGATGAATTAATGTTAGAGCAGCCAAGTGGTTTGAGGAAGAAGTTGCCCCGGAGACTCAGCTCTAGGTTTGGTTTAGTGCTTGCTTTTTTTTTTTTTTGAAGAGCTCTGTGAGAAAGCTGTTCTTAGATCTGCATCAAGAGGCAACCTCTACTCGAAGTGTGCGAGAGGCTGTAGGAGGATTCACAATGGGGACTTAGCAAAGGCATCAGGTGCTCCAAATCTGTGTGTGTGTGTGCGTGTATGTGTAGGTGTATGCGTATGTGTGCGCGATGAGGCGAATTTAACGAGAAAACTCTAACAACAGCAGCAGCTACAACAGTTTCAACACCAAATCTTGAAGGTCGTCGAGGATGAAAAGGCGGAAAGGCGCTTCGGAAGACACGGCTTTTCACACAAGCATCTCCACTCCTGCATGGTCTCTGCGGTCTTCCTGCCTTCCCAACAGTGGAGGGATGACCCGAGAGGGGAAATCATGGAACGCCAACCCACTTATCCTCAGAACAAAACCACAAAACCACAAAAAAAAAAAGAAAAAAAAAAGGATGTTGAAATATTTAGGATTTTAACATTTTAACTGCAAAACTCTGCTTCACAAATGTCTGGTAAACTGTAAATAGAGGACAAATCTATTTATTACTGTACAAACACATTCATTGTAATGATGCACCTTTTTATCTTATTTTAATTTATTTCTTGTATCAATGGTGAGGTTGCATGGTGGGGGATGAATGGTGAGCTAATACGCACGCGGCACTGTGCCCTTCAAACCCAAATCAAAACCAAACACAAACTGACAGCAGCGATCGTCCTACGCCCGCTTGTCCACAGCGTCCGTGGCAGCATTTACACCCCCCGTCTCCCCGTCTCCCCTCTCTTTTTCACGTGGTAGTGCCAACCTGTGTCCATGGTCCTCGTGGCCAATACTTTGTATTGTCAGAGAAAAACTTGACCGAACAGTGTATGGCTTATCAGTGTGAAAAGGGGGTATTATCTAATTTCTAAAAGCTCTGTGGATGCTGTGGGGACTCAGATAGGAGGGGGAAAAATGTGCTTTGCGTTACCAAGACACGTGATCTTGGGGGGAATAAACATTACTGATTTATTACCACTTGCTTGTCTCCCATGTCTCCATCCTGTAATCCTCATCTGCCTATTAATTACTAAGGATTCATCATTCCATTGCCATTTTTAGTTCTGCGCTTCACGTTCAATATTCATCACTTGTATGTTGTATGATTTCTAACATGTTGTTTCTGTTCAGAGCGACTCCTCTGCAAAGTCAGTTAAATAACAGTGTAAACTATGCAGTCTTCTATGTAATCAAATTAACTGAAACTGTGAGTAACTCGCACTCCGTATGTGGCCTTTTGTAACGCATATATATATACGTGTGTGTGTATGAAGTATGAGTGAATTTGCATGTTTTGGATGAATGCGCAGCTTCGGCCTAAGTGTGTGTGTGCATGAACCAAGGCAGATGAAGTGTGTTTCGCTCTCTGACTTGTTGTCAGCTTTTTGTCAACCCCCCCCCCCCCTCCCATGAAGTCCTACTGAACTGAATGTATGCAGGAATCTGTTCTCTCAAGAGCTTTAACATTCTCTTATGTGTCAATCCGCGCCACGTTGTTTCACTGATTGTTACTTGGCCGGCGCCGAGCTGCCATTAACTCTACACGCAGACGCAGGTAGGGTTTTACGAAGAGGGGAAAGAGTGACATAGTTCCGACAACAAATGTGAACCCGCTCCTTCTACAATGAATGATACTGTGTCAACGTGACACCGATCCCAGCAGCGAAATTCTCTTTTCTTGAACCCCCGTTGGGGAGATCAGAGAACAGGGTAAGCCGGCAAAGTATCTCTGTAGTTTGTGGGGATTCGGTATCTCGCTAATGGACATTTCAGAAGGGCAGGTGCTGGTGGACATTGACATGAAAGTCTCATGAGACTAACAATTGGAAGATTGATCAACTCACCAGGCCTCACGCTGTTTGTTTGTTTCGTCGTTTGTTCTAGCATAAGGTCAGATATCTGCTTCTTGCGTATAAAGGTGCACCCGAGCAAAGAGATTGTTCACCAACTTACTAAGACTTCACACGTGGACTATGTACATTTCAGTAAATACTGTCACTCATCCAAACCAGCTTAACATCCAACCAACATGCGTACGCTTGCAAATCCTGTATGATAATTGAGGAAAAGCTTTGTAGTCTTCCTCTCTCTGTGAGCTACGGTGTCAGCGTGCACGACTCGGCCCACACCTGCTGAAAACGGACGGGCATACTTGAATCATCAGCATCATCTGTAACCACTTCAGCTGCTGGGTGTGCGGGGCGGCACCTGCTACACAAGCTATGAACAGGGTCTGGATTAAGAGGAAAAAGAAAACATTTGTGAAGATATATCTTTTTTTTTAATTATTATTGCAGTATTAATGTTGGTAGCACAATGCCCCGTCCAGGCTCCCGTTCCGTTTGCTCCTGTGCTCTCCGTCTCTGTTCTCGTGGCGTTTGTGTTTCATCAGCTTCCTCTATTCTTTCCTTGGATCGTGCGCTTCAATTTGTCTTCTCTGTCTTACAGTTAACTTTGTGTGTATTCCCGTCTTTGTATTCTTGTCTCTTTGGTTTTTTTTTATTTTATTTTTTTTATTATCATTATTATTATTATAATCTCGGTTCTTCCTAAACTCCTAAATATTGGATGTTCTCCACAAATTAGCTTTTTGTTTTTAAACTCTCCTTTGCTTTGATTTTAAAATGTCCTACATTCCACAATTTGCCTGTCATGTGTGTCCATGTTGTAAATAGAACAATGTAAACAAAATACTAATGCTGAATAAAAAGAACACCTTTGTTTGCAGAAGTGATTGTAACGTTATTTGTTCAAAAATTCACATGGAATTCATAGTCTTAATGACTTGATTTCAAAGTGCAATTTTATTATCATTATTATAGTCTATCATTGCAGAATGTTTTTATGATGTAATCTGATGAATATTCCACAATTTTTGAACATTTTGTAATGTAATATTAGAGTATAGAAAAAAAACACATTTGGCACACCAGCTCTGTGACTGGCCAAACAAAAATCGTGAATGCAGGTGGTTCAATGTGTTTCGACAAAATACAATTTTGCTCAAAGTTTGTACATAAATTTAACACAGCACCCACTTTTGCATACAACTTTTTCTCTCATTCTTCTTTGCAAAAGGCCTCTACTTCTGTCATATCCACAGGTCAACCTCGTTCTCAATCGCATGCAAAAAGGAACTATGCTTTCATATTTGCTGAAGATGAACATCTCTGTTCTTTAAATGGAATAAAAAGAATTATTTGTCAAGGTATGCCCAAACTTTTGCACAGCGCCCCCCACCAGCAGCGTGTACAGTCTGTGTCCTTTGGAGGTGACGTTGATTACAGCAGTGGCTGCTGCCGGCCTCACTTTGAAAGGGGATGTATAGGCTTTCTGTCAGGAATTGTTACCAAGCAGCAAGAGCTTTTGCAGGTATCAAATGGTATAATCATCTAAAGTAGCCAGCTTCACACACACACACACACACACATGCACACGAGCCATGTGGATAGATAGGGTTATCTAATGATGTATGCCCGTGCTGAGTGAGGCTGGGGTAACAGAACACCCAGCCTGGTACCCTGCCTCGCTCGTTGGCCCCGTTAATTATTCACATTGGACTGCAGGGGCCCCGCAGACCTCACTCACTCTCTCCTCTCTCACACACACACCTACACACACGCCAACAAACATTTACACAAAAACCAGGTATATTTAATTTCCCGAAATAGTTTTCTTTTGTGGTCACCTGTGGCCTAAATCTAACGCTGTTCTGTTAACCGATATGAGGAAACAGGGAAGAAATGGAGGGCTGATGAGTAATCATTCATGACATCCTCCATTCATCCTGGGCCCCTCCCTCCCCCCTCCGACCTCGTAAGTGCCCATTATCTACCTTTCCTCTGTCCACCTCAAAGGGCAATCACCAGCAGCAATTAACCACTCAACATCTCTCAGTAATGGCTTTAGTCAGGTTGACAACCGAGGGTACTCTGATCTTTTGCACACTCACACCCTTAGTGTTTCCTGCATCAGAGTTTACAGTACCCACCCAGTTGAGTTACACAAACTTTGCTCCCTACCTTCCCTCACAGTGTGTTCATCTCTGACACACCCCGGGGGGGGGGAGGAGGGGGCTCAACCGATGGATCTGCCTTGGAGCGTGTTGAACGTTGGGAGGTGAAACTAACACTAATCAAAACACAGTGAAAATGTAAATATGAATGGCTTCAAAGCTGAGTTTTTCCCCTTTACAGCTTTTTTTTGTCAGCTTCGTTAGCCGCCCC
>CAESWR010000016.1:1141434-1153554 GCA_903171835.1 Mullus surmuletus | reverse complement strand
CGCCGCCTTTCTTGTCCCCTTTGTTCCGTGTTAAACTGCAGCCTTTTTAATCTTTGTGCCGGTTAATTGCTTTGGTGTAAAGTGTCGGGCGAAACACGGGGAAAAAAACAATCCTTCACTATGATTTTCATCTTGGACGGACGTGTTTGTTGCTCCAAAGTCGCAACCTCATAAGGCGTGATGTTCTTTCACGTGGCACCTCCGGAAAAACACTTTCAAAACTTAGCTGCAACCTCTAAAAAAAAAAAGAAAGAAAAAAAAGCAATTTTCAGCATGAAATCACGGCACTTCCCAACGAGGGCCCGGAGATAAGTCTCGACTGATGATGCGGTTTAAAAATAACGACTAATTTCCTTTTAATCAGCAGCGTAGACGGTGCCGCCCAGAGTATTAAATCACTGTTGCAGAAAGAGATTTGAGGACTGTAGCTCGCAAATCACGGCGAGCGGGCGCGCGGTGGAGTGACGGGAAGGACGTTCCCGGGGCCAGTGGCTCACGTGTCGGTCCGGACGGACGCAGATGCGCGCCGGCTCTCCAGCTGTGTTGTTTTCTAAGAGCTCCGTTGGCCATTAATGATTTAGTCTTACAGGCAGGACAGAAATATGGCTGCTTATGACTGAAATATTGATGGGGACGCATGAATTATTAATAAGGCTGATTTCTGGAATAAAGATGCAGTTGACCTACTGTAGCGAGAGGTGAGGTGTAGCGGTGCCACCGTTTCGCTCGGCATGCTGGGCGGCCACCGTGCCGAGGTCTCCCTTTGAGTGCCCCCCCCCCACCCCATGATGCGTCTGTGGCGGAGAAAAAGGTCCTTCTCTGTTCCCGCAGACATGCATCTATGAATGAGAGCAAGTTGTAAGCCGGCGGTGATGTGTTTATTCTTTAACGGCTACATCAACAACAGATTGTTTTTGTTATCGTTGTATGTATTTTGTCATTTTGCCATGAATGTTGTCATCGCTCGTCATAGTTGTTGAGTAGCATATTTTATTTTTTGTATGCTACATGTACATATATTGTGTAACTTTCTTTCTCTTTTCTTTTTTAGGTGGAGGCTTCAAATCATTTCTTTTGCCTTTGGCTAAATTCAAAATTTTAAATTAAAACGTTGTCGGACTGGTCAGCTGGTAAAAGTGGACCCTCGAAGAAGAAGAAAAAGTGCTTTGATTTTTGCAGAGCAAAAACAATAAATAATTTTGCGGCATCGTCCACATTGTTGCCCTTTTTCATTAATCAGGTGATGAGATTAGAGGCGGTAATTTACTTTGCTTACATGAGATCGCCGTGTACTTTCTTGCAGTTAAATCCAACCAGCCTGCATTTCCCCTTATCTCCTTTTCCGAGTTTTTCTTAAAGATTCAGCAGCCTTCATATCGCTTTTTCATCAGTTTGAATATTTACGGCCTCCTCGCAGCGTCCTCGCCGTCACGTTGGGCTCCGCCGGTGGCTGAGCCCCGCCGATCGTCCTCCCTCACCTCGTCCCCGTTCCCCTCGCACAAATTAGCAGAGCGTCGGATTGATTTTCAACCCTGTCGTTTTATCGCAAGATGACCCTCCGCGGAGCGTTTGATGGTGTTGGGCTTTTTTTTTTTTTTTTTCGCTTCAAATTTCTATATTTTATGGAGCTGTGATACGTAGATATGGAGTTGCGGAGATGAGTTTGAGTTGAAGCTGGAGGCAAAGGAGACGGTAATACATGCTAATGACTCGCAACAATGAGGCCCTGGAGGGGGAAGGGGGAGACAGAGATAGAGTTCGGGCGACAGGAAAAAAAATGTCCGGCGCTGGCTCTTTTTTTTTTGTCTTTTCTTTTTTCCCCGCTGAAGCTCCAAGAACAAAAGGGGGATTACACTTTAAAGTGTTTAGGCCTCCGCTAAAGTCGCCCGGCTCGAGCCGATTCGTCCTTCACACAGGTCAAGAGGACACGAGAGCCGGGCCAGATAGCATCGCGCTCCTCAAGGGATGGAGCGGAGGCAGAGGGGATCGAGAAGTAAGCGCTGCGAGGAAATGGAAACGATGGAGGGATGGAGATAGGAGTGAGTGGAGAAGCGAGGGGGAGTTTGTGTGTGTGGGTGTTTGGGGGGGGGGGGATGCTTACCGGGCGAGAAGGTGAGATAGATTAGTATTGGAGAACGGAAGGGAGGTGTTTATGCCTCCGGGAGCAGGGGGAAAATATTTGACAAATAGGATTGTGAAGACTTGTTTATCCAGCAACTCTGATTACATTTGTTTGGATTCAAATTTCCGCCCAAATTGATGGCGCATATCATAAACAAGTTAATATCTTTTTCACTCACAGCGGTCTTCTCTTTGCAAAGCTTCTATTTTTTTTCTGTCTTTTTTTTTTCCCGACGCTCGCTCGGATTGCGGGCCACAGGGTGAATAGGAGTTTAGATGGCAGGTGTAGATGAAAAAGTGCTAAAGCTGTAAAGAGATTAGCCGTAATCTATCGCCGCAAGCTTCGGGCTTTGACGAACAGAAAGCACAATGGAAGCCTGCAGAATTTGGAATGTTGCGCAAGGTTGGAGAGCATGTGTATGTGCGTGCGCGTGTGTGTCTAAATGATGAGGTTGAGTCCTAAGCCACTGGCTAATGGTTTCCATAGATTTATTGTCAGCACCAGTGGTGCTTTGTTTTGGACTCATGAGACAAGTTGCAATATGTCACCTGCTCAACCAGCCTACAGACATCAGACTTAACACCCGGTGCCTCATTTATAAAGCGAGCGTGCAGGATCCGAGCACAAAAAAAAGCAGAACCCTCTCCAAAAATAATCAGATTTAGAAATTCATGCGCACACACACACCTGCATGCGACGCCAATGCGCTTAAATCACAGCCCAACTGGGAATGCAGCACAATCCGCCGTGTATGGTCAACAAGAAGGAGAAAAGTCTATAAAATGCGATATGAGGTGAAATTGAAAATGTTCATGTTCACATATTTCTAGTTCTCAATTTCACAGAGCGAGGAAACAACGGAGAGTTTGGAAAAACAAATTACCCCGCGAGGTCTCGTGTGCACCGGTGGGTAAAAGCAGCCCAAATCCCGCCGGGTCTCCTTAATTAATGATGACATTTCTTAGCTGTTGTGAAAATGACAATAAAAACAAATGCCTCCTTCCTGTAGGCACTTATATATATATATATATAAGACTATAATCTGTATTTGTTTTGTTCCTCTCCTCTAAAAGTCTGTATTGTCCCCACATTTACACAAGGTAGCAGTGGGCTCCGGCAAAGTACTTTATATGCAGGAATGGAAGTAAGTTATGAAGTTACAAGGTCACGCCAGGGAGATTGGCTCTAAAATATCAGCTATTATTCAAGCTTCTGCAGGAACATTCTACCACATGGGTTCTCTTGCGTGTTAGAGGAAGGTTCACTTCCTCATAACCCCTAAGTGTGTAGCTATCTGCTTCCCTCCAGTTTGAGGTGGCAGCACCTTGTTGTAAACAAAGATGGCGGCGACACATTGACGCACACAGAGGCCAGTTTTTGAGCGGGGTGTTACGGTCGAAAAACAGTCCCGTCTCAAACCAATATGTCGTTTAATTGCGCGACATGTATTTAAAAAAAAACCTCCGCGGTTTGAATTTTTTTTAAATAGCTGTTTTATTTCGGCACTACAAACGTAGGACGAACGTATTGCTCCGCGCATGCGCGATGGCGTCTACTGCGCCGTAGCGCTCCGCAGCGGCCGCTCGCGTGGACGAGACGCGATTAAAACCGTGACCGTGACGATGAAGTTCCACCCGCTTCGGCAACAAAAAAGAGGATATTTTAACTCACCGAGGAAGAACTCTGGAAGATGGAAACCGAGCCGGACGAAAGGGAAGACGTCTGCGGGAGCTGGAGGCTGCTGAACCAGGTAGGACGAGTTCTCTTGTGGACGCAGTTTTCGCGGGTGTTTCGCCGTCATAGCTGCCGCAGTGCTCCTCGGCGCGGCTCGTTGTCATGTATCCGTCCGCCGTGTCCGTGTTCTTTGACAACTAGTGCAGCTAGCCGTTAGCCACGTCAGCCAAAGTTCAATTTCACACTCAGAAACAGGCAGGAAAGTGCTTTGTTTTTAACAGTCTGAAGCACACTGGAAATATTTCCACGCGTTGAACTTCGTCTGACCCCGAGACCCCTGACCTCTGACCCCGTTTGTTTGCTCCATTGCACTACGCTGGGAATATGCGAGTTCCACGGTTAGTGCCAAATACAATTAGTATTTTCACAATATTTGAAATGCAGGGAAATGTTTCCATGTCGCAGAATGTATTAGTCCGACATTGGACCGCGCGTAGACCCTGAGACCCCGAGACCCCGCTCTAAAACTGGTCCCGTCCCATTGTCACCTCCATTTTTCAGTGCTGCTACCTAAAACCAGAGCAGAGAGCTGATATTATAGCTATCACACTTGGAGGTCTTAAGGAAGTTGTATGCCCCTGCTTGAAAGAAAGGGACCATCCCATAATGAAGTTACACTCCATGTAACTGCCAAACGACACTGAAAACGCTAAAACCCCAAAAACGTGGCTATTTGGAGATCGCCTGCAGACGCGCTCCGTAGCAACCGATGTATGGCACCATGTGGCCATTGAAGCAAATGCGTGTAAATATCAGTTAGGTGTGAAGAATCGCGTAGTTCATTTTATAGCCACAGGTGTCACTGAAAACATGCTTCAACTTCGGCAAATTCTGACCTTTGCTTGGGAAGTTTCAGGGGCCACTTTTCCATGTTGTTTTTGGGCAAATCCATCAGTCATTAATATGCCTGAATGGCTGCCAGGACGCCCTCAGATATGTGCATGGGGGGAAGGATAAAAATGTGAAAAGCATGTTGACAGCCAAAGTGTCGGCTAATGCGAGTGACAGAGGGGCATTAAGTGCTGGTTGAGTGAAACCACAACTGGTGTTTAGCGGTCGATTTTCCACCCATGGATATTGGATACGCCTGGCGATGACCACCTGTGAAATCACAGCAGAGAACATCCGAAGCCTTTAGGCAAAGCACTCCTCTCTGCAACAATAGTGTTTTCATAACCGGCCAACTGGGAGGAGATCTAAAGAGAGAGGTAGGAGCTCTAATCAATAGGAGAGGGTGGGCCGGTGTCAAACGGCAAATAAACAAACAAGCCATTATCCTGACGCACACACGCATATACACACACACACCAGGGTACCTACAAATGCGAGGCCAGAGACATGAAAAAAACCCAACATAAACTTTGAGCCTTAATGTGTACAAAGTGGCCGAGTTCGCTTGACTTACACTCGGGTGAATATCTTTTTTCTTTTTACCCCCCCCACCCGTCGCGCAGGCAAAAGACGGAGGGAAATGAAAGAAAGGAAAGAAGGCGAGGACAGAGCGAGCGTGGCTGGTGTAAACACTGATATTACTGTATTGATCAACCCCTCATATCTGGTGGCAGTTAGAGGGCCTGCGGGCGCGGCGGCTCCGTGTGCGAGCACGTTAAAGCGCTCTGCTGTGTATGCAAGCGTGCATTGTCTGTGTCTCTGTGTGTGTGTGTGTGCGTGCTTTATCTCTCTCTGTCAACAGTGTGTGTATGTGTGTTAATTTTTTTTTCTTCTCCGGTGCGGTGCCGGTGACAGAGCAAGAGAAAAGGAGAAGTGCTATCGATTTTTAGCCCAGCCATGCTAGAGAAAGATCTGTTTGGGTGGAACTGTGATTACCTCTCCTCTCCTTCTCTCCTCTTCTCCTCTCCTCGTCTCCTCCTCTCCTCCTTTCCTCTCCTCTCCTCTCCTCTCCTCTCCTTTCTTACCTTTTCACTTAGCATCTATCCATCCATCCAAAATCTCACCCGTCTCAATGGTTAGGTCTAAAATAAAATGTGTGATCCGTTCCTGCTGTCGTCTATTTCTGGATGCCGGCACTTCTGGGAGAGAATATGTTTCAAAGTTGCTGTGTTTCTCTTCTTTTGTTTTTGTTTTTGCAGCTTAGAAACGGCGTGTTTATTTTCCAAGTATACACTTTTTTTTGCCACATTGGGATTTTGTGTGTCATCCACACGTGTGTGTGTGTGTGTGTGTGTGTTTGTGCGCTCTCTCTCTAAAACAATGACAATAGGTTCTGAGATTTAAAAAGACTTCGAAGTGAATCAGTTGCCTGGTTACTGGAGTCTGTTTGTTAGGCTGCAGTTTGCATGATTACTGACTGACATAAACACAACATACGTGTGCTTCATGCGCAAGCATGCATGCACATATCTTCCTCGTTTACACAGACTGAACATAATGTAAAACATGCCCCACTTCCTTTGCCAAACTTAATCCTGATGGCTAAGTACGGCGGGGCTAAGTGAACTCAGATCGGCCTGCATCCACCCGCCCCCCCGCACATCTGTCTGTCTCTCTGCTCACCAGCAGCCTGTCTATCTCTGCTCTTGGCTTGTTAGGAGGGAACAGACGGCTACACAAAGGCAATCTGTGTTTCTCAGTGTGTGTAGTGAGATAAACAGATAAATGATTAGTCGCAATAGAGGAGAGGGAGTCTTAGTGTCATCATTATGAGGGAGAGGGGATCGGGATTAAACGAGCAGCATTGTGTCAGATTATTGGATCTGTGTGTGTGTGCGCGCGCTTGCCTGCATGTGTGGTTGGCTGGTTTTCTCATTACAGGATTAAAGAGCAGCTGGTTCTATGTTCCTACTCAACCCTGCCAGTCAAAGTCACGGGGGAAATAATACACTGTTGTCTAATGTAGGTGCACCGCCCGGGTTTGTCCGCGCGCGTCCATCTGTGTCCCGGCGCGCGCACACATGCCACATACATGACGGCACATGCATGTCAGCTGGGAGAAAAAGATATGGATTGGATGGGAGTGGACACAGGCCCAGATGAAATTGCTGTGTCTCACAGAGTGGAGAAGCTTGTCTTGTGGGCTCTCAGTGTGAAAAACCCCTTAAATCTATTTCTGGTGATGTATTGAAACGGTGGGACAGGGAAGGGGCCTTTCTGGATCTGTCACATGGAAGTGACGGGCATGGGAAAAAAAAAAGGCCTCTCGTTAAGGGGGCATGGCTTGACAGGTAGAGCGACCAGCTGAAGGGTTAGCAGTCTGATCCCCTGCCCTGGACAGTTTGTGACCACCATTGGTGTGTGAATGCGCCTTTGAATGAATTCATATAAAAAAACTCAGAGAATATAAAGTAGAGCACATCTTGATAGAACAAACAGACAAGACTTTACAAACCCCAACATGTTTCTCAAAAAATGCTTAAATAATTGATCATGAAAAGAAATTTAGTGACAGCTGATGCTTCAATGCTTAGCCACACCAAGTCATCCCCACACATACAACAGGTGGCTGCTGATGTGTGCGCTGATTCTTCGCCGCTGCACTTTGCAGATGCTCCCTGCACACTTGTCTCACAGCTGGCAGCACAGTGACACCAGTTGTCCTGTGCAGTGGGGTGGGAGTGGAGTTGGGGGGTCTGCTGGGTTCATTTAGCAGAGAAACAGGCTGCAGCGTCCCTGTCTGCATTACTGCGGTTGGAGAGAAGCGTTTGTATTAAACAAAGTTTTTGCTGTTGCATTATTGATCATAGTGATTGATTGAATATGTTTGAAAATTTGCCGAATTCAGCGTACTTTGGGCTTCGGGGAGAAGGGCTGGTCTGCTGCGCCGGCTCTCTCACGGATATTAGGAAACACATGGGAATGACTTCTGTCTTATGGCTATGAATTAATCAAAAAATATGGTAACAAATTGTATCTTTTACACATTTGAATCACTCAAAGTTGTAAAACGTGGCCTTGGGAGCACTGGGGGAGTACTGCAGCAGATAGTGGATCACTGGTTATCACAAAAAAATACCTCAAAAATGTTGTCCTTAAAATACTTTTTCATACAGCTGGGAAAGTTCCAAGAAGGGCCAAATCAACTGGGCAAGATCAAAAGGTGCTGACCTGCTATCTGTTGTACAAATTTTGATAAGCCACCGAATTGGGGGTGGGGTGGGGGGGATTATGCAGTGTATAGGTTTATTATTCTATTATATCCTGAAAGCGCTCCCTTATGGAAAGTCAAGTGTTACTAACCCATGCTGCAGATTAGACCACTCAAGCCTCCTCAAATACAACATATGGCCTCAACCAAGGTGTTAATTGGAGTGCCATGACGTGGCAAGTAACAGCGGTGGTGACATGAGACAGATGCTTTAGGTCTTGGAAAACCTCAATTTACAGCTCCCCACGGGTATGAGCGGGTGAAGAATCTCAGTCATACCCCGTATGCACTCGAGTTATGAAGAAGCCAAGTGCCTTTGGGCCCGGATAAGCAGATCGGATTTTACAAGCTTGCTGCATCCGCGATTTGACATCACTGAACATCTAACACACCTCAAGCCTCCGCCCAAATGTTGGGGAACAGCAACGAGCGGCAAACAGATTATTAGTCATCCAGTTTTAATCTGACTTAATGTTTTTGAATGGCGTCATAATTGGTTTATGCGGAGGATAATGTGCTCCCAAACTGTTGATGAAGTTGTCAACAAATACGAATCTGCTTATGCTGCATCTGCAACCGATCTATAAACAATTAATGAGTGATTGGGGAAAAAAAGTCGCAATTAATTTTTTGAGGTGTATTTTCTGTGCGGAAAACTCCATCTCTTAATCAATTTGAAAATAAACGGTGTGATTGCGGTGTTATCAGGCATTTTTGTACTGTTTTGGATACTTTAAGGGGGGATTTACAACAACATTATGAGCTTTGTATAGTTGAAGACTTGAGGAAACTGTCACCCACGACAGGACTTCATGTACGAACGAAGTTGCCGTAATTATTATACGCCTCCCGCTCAGATGAAACGCAAAAAAAAAAGCAGTGTAAAATAAACCTCACCTTAATTGTATAAATTGTATAATCATTTGTGACTGACGCGACGATAATACATCATTGTGATCGTGCTGCTGATGGCTGCGCGGCACTAATAAGAGTTTATGTCAGTATTTTTGTGTGTTTGCGCGCGTGTGTGTTTATTGCCTGTGCCCCCATTAATCAGAACCTATCACTTTGGCCTAATGGAGATAGATTATCAAGCAGAAAAGACGTGACTGTCCCTGGAGAACACCTTGCTGTGTGTGTGTGTGTGTGTGACTTTGTGCACCGCGATGTAGTAAATACCCTGATAACGGCATGATTTTCTGCTTGGCTACTGGAGCCGCCATGGTTTGTGTCACCTGACCCCACCCCTCTCCCCCCCAATGAGGCGGGTGAGGGTGTGTTTCTGGAGACACTAAACATACTCATTCATTACCCTCTCTCCCTCTCTCTCTCTCTCTCTTTATGTGTGTGTGTGTGTGTGCATTGTGAGCATAATTAGCTGAGACTACGCTTGCCGGCTCTCTCCGCATTGCCCCCGCCCCCCCTCCGCCCAACCCTCCCGAACAAACAGGACTTTAACAGCACCTGTACAGGCATCTTCTACAAGCCTGGAGGTAGAAAAGAGTTTGCCGGCAGCTGCGGCAGAAGGCTTTAATCCCTCAGAGATACCTATATTATCCTCGCCGCTCAGGGTGAAATATCAGCTACATACTAATATCTCTCCCCGGGTTCCTTACAGCGTGTCCTCGCACGGCTCCCTGGGACGCCGCTTCGCCTCTTTCAGGTGTACGGAGGAAATTACCACATCAAAAAAACAAACAAACCGGGGATCATGCTAATTCGGCGGGAACCACATGCGGTTGCGAGACAATAATGGACCCAAACTAACTGATCCTCCGCTCACGCATAATCCCCCTCCCGACATCCTCGCGGAAGGAAACACCCACTTGTCTAAACCCATTTTACTTCCATTAAGTGTCACTCGGAGCGGATAAGAGCTCTCGTTTCGAGGAGCCGCGTGGCGGACTCAACGCGGACGCCTCTTAAGTGCGGCGACGGACATGTGAGCATTTCTAGACCCATACGGACGCTCCTCCCTGGCAGTGGAGAGTTATTCCTCTTTTTCTGGCTGCAGCCTGATAACTTATTTCTATTACATGCTTCTCAGAAGTTAGAATGAGTCAGGATAAAATCTTACATCAGACAACAGAGATTTCAAAATGCAATTTCAGCTTCTTCTACGATATCTCGAGTGAGTGCAAAATAAAAAAAAAGTTATGAAGAAATAGAGACAAAACTAAAGCAAGGAATGATCAATTTTTGCACAGTGACTATATTCTTAATCCCATTTTGACAAAGCTTTCATGTTTGCAACTGAAAGGAGAAAACTTTAATGAAATGTTCCAATGTTATTTGGCTTGCTGATGCCATTTGAAGGTCAGCTGAAACAACAGCCAGGGTTTCTCGTCTCTACGGGAACAAAATACTCAAAATACCCAAATAGCAGCCCTCTTGGTTATTGTTCCAACTCCTTCTTTCTTCTATTGATTGCCAGCTGTCTTCTGGGGGAGTTGGACTCGCTGATGACCTTTACGTTCGGCGGGTGTGTTTGCAGCAGCGGTGGCGCGTGTGCGGTGGCGCACGCGTACCATTACCTTTCCGCGTCCAGCCACAGCATGTGCTCTCTTTGTGTCCTGTCATGTTATCATATTTTCTCCTGTTCTCCCCATCGATTACCTGTCACCGGGCTGAAGAGTGGACTTTTGTTTCACCAAGTAAGCAAATAGAGTGAGCTCTTTTGCTTTCACCACCATCTCAATTCTTTTCGAAAAAACACCTTGGTCATACCAATTTTGCCTGCTTATTCCTCCATCTGGACTATTTCGGCTGCCTCTCCTTGCCTTCCCTAAGCTGCAGGGTTGTTAGATGATGTTGCATAACGTTTTATATACATCCATATTGCCGTTTTTCTCTGTCTCTCTCTCTCTTTTTTTCTTCTCCTCTGCCACGGTGCCTCGTGTCTTAGAAAATGAAATGAAATCAGACCTGTCATAACACATCTGTTATGCATGGCTTTCTTTGTTTGTGTCTTGGCGTGTCCGCTTGTGCATGCAGGTGTGTACATGTGTGTGTGGGTCTGCTACGCGTGGCTGAGCCCGGCCATGTTCTCCCGCTAAGCAGCAGAAGAAGAGAAGGTTAAGTAGGAAGGTCAACAGGCGAGCGCAAAGGAGATATCCATCACAGACACCGATACATTTCCGCGGACAGCACGGCTATTTATTTTTATTTCTATGGAAAGAGGAGACAGTTGGTGCAGGTGAGCTGGCAGCCTGCCTGCCCGCGGGCCGGCCTGACACATCCTCTGCAGACGTTTGGAGGGGAACATCGCACACACCGGAGTAAACAAACTGACTGAGCAAATCAGCTTGAAAAGTTGCTTGGTTGCAGGGCCGAGTGTGTTTATTCTTTCTTAGGGGTCATTCTGTCATAGCTATTTCAAAACCCCAAATTTTGTTTCATTAAAGCTATTGTCTTTGTAGCCTTTCGGGGCAAAACACAGAATCTCTCACTGTTCAGATGAGATTGCTCGTGGGACTGAAGCTTTTATGGCATAAGATGAACGTTTAAGGCCTTTTAAAGGGACATCGCACCCAAAATTCACCTATTCTCTACTTTGTTTGGTCACCAGCGGATTTCCAAAAATGGCACAGTGCAATCCCTTTAAACATTTACAGATACAGAAAATGAAAATGGGATCAGGGATGAACTGTGGCAAACAAGCGATGGAACCCTTTGTTGCACATTAGAGCCATCCTTCACCCTACGTGGAGTCCCCCATCACGCAGAAACGTCCGGCTTCATTATTTGGCGACATGAAAGGTTTCCAATTATGTAAATGAAAAAAAAGAGCCTTAATTTAATTTTCTGGTCGTAATGCTGTCAACCAACTAAAGAGGGAGAACATGTTATAGTAATAATAGCTGGCAAACATCTATGACCTTCAAGGGAAAATGAAATATTACCAAGCTTGCCACTGACTGTGCCTCGAACCTTCTCTTCTCTTCTCTTCTCTTCTCTTCTCTTCTCTTCTCTTCGCTTCACTTTGTTATAGGCGTCAGTCTAATAAGCAGAAGCAGATTCACCATGTCAACCAACAGGTGCGCCTCCCTGTGTTGGATGACAGGTCAGTGATGCCACGAGTGGGCGGAGCCACAGCTTAATGCAGCAGCAACATTCGAATGAAAGCTACCACACGACTTAAAATAAACCATCCTCCCGTTGT